>CM049375.1:580000-705000 GCA_026937815.1 Etheostoma perlongum | reverse complement strand
CCAGAGGTTAGCCTTTTAGCTTCAGCTAGCTACAGAGAAAGAATGTGCTGGCTGGAGGCACGGAGCTGCTACTGCGCATGCGTGACTGAGTTGACCTCTTCTTTGGGTTTAAGCAGCTTGCATTGTGTTGCATTACTGCCACCTGCTGGAGCGAGCTTCTTTATTAATGTGATATACTGTATGTCCTCATGCTGTCCTCATGTTGCCCTCATGTTGTCCTCATGCTGTCCTCATGTTGCCCTCATGCTGTCCTCATGCTGTCCTCATGTTGCCCTCATGCTGTCCTCATGTTGCCCTCATGTTGCCCTCATGTTGTCCTCATGTTGTCCTCATGTTGTCCTCATGTTGTCCTCATGTTGCCCTCATGTTGCCCCCTCATGCTGTCCTCATGCTGTCCTCATGTTGCCCTCATGTTGTCCTCATGCTGTCCTCATGTTGCCCTCATGCTGTCCTCATGCTGTCCTCATGTTGCCCTCATGCTGTCCTCATGTTGCCCTCATGTTGCCCTCATGTTGTCCTCATGTTGTCCTCATGTTGTCCTCATGTTGCCCTCATGTTGCCCTCATGCTGTCCTCATGCTGTCCTCATGTTGTCCTCATGTTGCCCCCATGTTGTCATGTTGCCCCTCATGTTGCCCTCATGTTGTCCTCATGTTGCCCTCATGTTGCCCCCATGTTGTCCTCATGTTGTCTTCATGTTGCCCTCATGCTGTCCTCATGTTGTCCTCATGTTGTCTTCATGTTGCCCTCATGTCATCTTCATGTTGTCCTCATGTTGTCCTCATGTTGTCCTATACCAATGTTCTTTTTAATTCCCCAAAATAACATGATTGATTCCACCCAACGCTCTTTGCCAAGTACAAATCTCTACTTTCATTAATTTTGGGGCGTCTTATTCAATTTTATAGCATTGTAAAACAAATGGAAGTGTTTTTGAAATAGTATTGAGTAAAAGTTGACATATTCCAGTCTGTGATTATCATCAACATCCATTCCTTTAATTTTAGTCTCAATAATTCCTAATTTCTGCTTTTCTAACTCAAACATTAGGTATAATTTTTTTTACCATAAATTCCAAAAATAACTGTAAAACTGAAGTTAAGTGTTGAAAACGTCAAAAAGTGACATAAAAAAAGAAAGCCTTGAACATGTTGATTTTCAGTTTTGACGGGAAGACATCACAAGGGTTAAAGATGTCTCATCTGGATACGTGTGATGGTATAATCTCATATTATAACAAATAAATGAAGAAGAATAAAGAATATTCAAGTTAATTCTTGTAGAATCTCGAGATGTCCCTTGTTTCAGATCACTTCTAAAAAAACATTTTTAACAAGTTTTTTTAAATATACATGTTGGCTGATATATAGTTTTTTTAAATAACCCAGATATCGGTCAGGCTCTAGTCCTAACTGACGTTTAATTTTAATTTCTGAAATCACCTTGATGTTATTCTGGGGTCGGAAGCGTAAACGACCGCAGTCTCTAACATTAAATCGCACTGAACGGAAAATGTTTTGATAAATGCTTTATTGTCGCCCCCGGGGAATGTGACCCGTCAACACATGTGGGCGACAACCCCAGCAAACTGGAGACATTAAGGAGTACACAACATCATAACATAACACAACATCATAACATAACATCATAACATAACACAACAGCATAACATAACACAACAGCATAACATAACACAACATCATAACATAACACAACATCATAACATAACATAACACAACATCATACATACTGTACATACAATCATACTTCATCAATACATACCCTGGGACATTAACCCCGTCTCTAAACTCTGTTTAAATTCAATACGATACAGTTAAAAAGGAGAGAGAGAGAGACAGACAGAGGGAGACACAGAGAGAGAGACAGACAGACAGACAGAGGGAGACAGAGAGAGAGAGACAGAGAGACAGACACAGAGAGAAAGACAGAGACACAGAGAGAGAGACAGAGAGACAGACAGAGACAGTTCTTGTGGGTTTTGACACACATTCGCACACTAGTGGCGGACGCTACCATACAAGGTGTCACCTGGGCGTCAGGTAAACATTTACACACCTATGGCCCAGCCATCAGGGGCAGTTGGTGGTCAGTATGTATCGGGGGGGGCAATACTGCATCAACTGTATCGATACACAGACACCAAGTATGGATCTATTATTATATATTATATACTACTGTATGTGTTGGTCAGTTTGTCTCATTTTGCAACAATAACACTGAAGTGAGATGAAGAAACAGAAATGTTTCTTTTTAGATGAAACAGATGTTGATAAGTTTCCTTTTGGGGACGTCATTAGAAATTAGGAAAAAGGTTATAAATTGTGATATATTGCAAAATATTGCAAAATGTTTAAAATTACAATAATATCGTATGGTGATATCGTATGGTGATGATATCGTATGGTGATGATATCGTATGGCGATGATATCGTATGGCGATGATATCGTATGGCGATGATATCGTATGGCGATGATATCGTATGGTGATGATATCGTATGGCGATGATATCGTATGGCGATGATATCGTATGGCGATGATATCGTATGGCGATGATATCGTATGGCGATGATATCGTATGGTGAGGCCTCGGGTGAATCCCACCCCTAGTATGTATTAGAGCTGCCATTTGATTTTTTTAAATATTTGAATAACATTGGAATATTTAATGCTCATATGCTGCATGTTATAAATATGTAATACACTACTCAGGCTTAGGCATCGTCATTGCCACTACAAGCATGTGGTTGTTACACATTCTGTCCACTAGAGGGACTTCTAACTTTCAATTCATTTTCTCACAATTCATTTTCCGCCACAAGCACACAGCAAGCAACGACGATCAACAGAGAACTCTGGAATGAAACAACTGTAGTGAAGCGGCTCTGTTGTAAAGGCTAACGGTGCTCGGTTAGCACAATGACATCACGTTAGAAAGCACGGCCAAAACAAGCCAAAACAATTGGTCATAAACTAGGTACGTAACAAACAATGCTAACTGCATTAATAACCAAGCCAAACACTGCTGTCAGGGATTTATAAGCAACCCGTTTCTAGCAGATTGTCACATTACTGAGAATAAAGCTATTGGAAGGAAATAGATGAAGTAGAAGCTAACTCTGACAGCTGTAGGACAGCTAACACTAGCTTTAGCTTTCTCCATGAAGATCCCAGCTAAGCTCCTAGAACTCACAATGCAGTTAGGAAACCACAACAAACTAACTATGGATAACATTACATAAGCGTTTTGGCTCAGTGCATGTCGATTTTAAAGTCATGTTAAAACTATTTCCCGCCCTTCTTATGATTTCCAGCCGCACCCTGTCCCTCCCCCTTATACTGACGTTACTCGGTACGTAACATTAGCTCACAATGGCTCGTGTTTCTCACTCCCGCTTAGTTATTGTTCATAAGACATAAGTGACACATGCAGGTAGGCCAAGGCGAGAAGAGGGAGATTAGCTAATGTTAGCCAACATGTTTAAAAAGAAAAAAAAGTTGAACACGTGAATAGTAATTTCAGCATTAGAATAGTATTAATTATTTTACTATTCAATTTATTTGACTTTTGGTGTTCGTTCCAACAGCCCTAGTATGTATGTAGACTGCAGGGACAGGGATCGGTACTGAATTAGATTTTATTATCTGTGGGTTTGCATATGCTTTATTAAACCTGAAGCGTCACAGTAGCTTTCCCTGCAGATTTTGCAAACAAACGGCTTCTTGCCTGTGTGAGTTCTCATGTGCACCAACAAGCCACTATTTTGTCCAAAATCTTTTCCACATATTTTGCAAAAATATGGCTTCTCACCACTGTGGGTTCTAATGTGGACTAGCAAGGCACAACTTTGTTTAAAGTCTTTTCCACATGTCTTGCAAACATAAGGTTTCTCACCTGTGTGTGTTCTTACGTGGACCAACAGGGCGCAACTATGTCTAAAATCTTTTCCACATGTTTTACAGGTATACGGCTTCTCACCTGTATGGATTCTCGTGTGCCTTGTTAATGTTGAAACGTCAAAAAATCCTTTCTCACAGATCTTGCAAATGAACGGCTTGTCACCTGTGTGGATTCTCATGTGGACCAACAAAGCACTATTTTGTCGGAAATCTTTTCCACATGTTTTGCATAAATATGGCTTCTCACCCGTGTGGCTTCTCATATGGTCGCTTAGATCGTCATTACGTTTGAAATCTTTCCCACATGTTTTGCAAGAATATGGCTTCTCACCTGTGTGGTTTCTCATGTGCCGTTTTAGTGTTGCACGACTACATAATAATTTCTCGCAGGTCATGCAAACGTACGGCTTATGACCTGTGTGAGTTTTCATGTGGATTTTCAGGGGAGTTTTACCTACAAATTCTTTTCCACATGATTTGCAGGAATATGGGTTATTACCCATGTGGACTCTCAGGTGTCTCTGAAATGCAGAATTATACTTTAGGTCTTTCCCACATGTGTCACCTTTTTAGTGTTATGGTGAATCTCTGACAAGGTAGTGTTGTTCAAATGGTTGCTGTGACTTCTGCTCTTGCGTTGTCTCTTCTTTGGTTCTGGCTCTGCATTTCTAGTTGGTCCTGATTCTCCATGCTTGCCTGTGGAACAACAAGTGACTATTATGTTTTAAACCTTTCCCACATGTCTTGCAAATGTACGGCTTCTCTCCAGTGTGGATTCTCATGTGGATATCTAAGTGAGTTTTACTTACAAAATCTTTTTTACATGATTTGCAAGAATATGACTTCTCACCAGTGTGGATTCTCATGTGTCTCTGCAATAGTGAATTACACTTAAAGTCTTTCCCACATGTGTGACATATGAAAGACTGTTTACCTGTCTGAGTATCAGGGTGAATCTCTGAGGTGTTAGTCTTGTCTACGTTGTTGCTGTGACTTCTGTTCTTGCGTCGTCTCTTCTTTGGTTCTGGCTCTGCATTTCTAGTTGGTCCTGAGTCTCCATGCTTGCCTCCTTTCTGATCTTGGCTCTCAGCTTCATGAGAGTTGTGAGAGAGGAGCTGCTGGTCACTGTTTGTTTCTGACACCACAGAGGTTAGAACTGGCATGTTGGCTACAGACTCTTTCTCTGCTGCCCTTAGAGTGTCATCATCAGGACTGAAGTTCAGAATCTGACCTTCACTGTGGTCACTTTCCTCATAAGTAGGAGTCAACATAAAGGTATCAGTCTCCTGCTTCAGTACGAGCTGCTCTCCCTCCTGACTGGTGCACAGTTCCTCCTGCTCCTCTTTAATCTGTGGAGGCTCTGGGTTCTCTTGGTCCAGACTGGAGTTCCTCTCCTGAATCCAGAGCTGCTGGTCAGAGAGAACCTCCTCCTCCTTACAGACATGTTGATGTTGTGCTGGAAGGACGACAACAAAATAAATAGGATACTACTGTTACTGTAGAAAAGACCTGGGGTCTCATTTATAAAAATGGCGTACGCCACTTCCCATGCAAAGTTTATGACGGAAAAAAACTTAATATTTTTATTTTATAGTATTGATGCTTCACGTATGTCCTTTTGCTTCATAGATCCCCGTTATAAAGATAAATCCAGCAGTGTCATTTGTACTTGTACTGAGTGACAGTTTTTCCATAAACATCTTGTAAAATCCAACTCAAATCTTAAATCAAAATTTGTTCTAAATATTTAATCAGCACTCGCTTACCATCAGAGTCCACTACAGAGCGCAGGAGGAGACGGTCCGACTGCATGGGATACAGGATAGCATCAAATACCCTTTACAGTGGAAATAACTAAATGTCTGGAAATATAGTTGTTAATGTTAACTCTACATCGGTACCAACTTTAATGCTGCTAATAACATTGTTTTTAAATTTCTGCATGAAGAAACAGGTCTTTGCCTTTTAGACTTTCGTCTTCAAATTGTATCTCAGGGGGGACGCATTGATTTTAACAATCACAAATTGTGATAAATAAACAATGCTGCAGTGACCCCCCCCGTGTGTTTGCTTTACTATGGTAAGATGTATTGCATGGATCACTAAAAGTGATAGAAGTTTATGTTCAGAAGCCATAAAATCGATGTAGTCATTATTTTAACCAAATTGTATACACATGAATAAAAAAAACAGGCCAAACCTTCCAGAGCTGACTGCCAATATCAAGCAGTATATTAGATATGACCTCTGGTCCAATCAGGGCGGCTGTGGTAGAGCGGTCGCCTGCCAATGGGAAGGTTGGTGATTTGATCCCCGGCCCTGCAGTCCCGTGTTGAAGTGTCCTTGGGCAAGACACTGAGCCCAGAGATGCCCCCGATGCTGCTCCCCCATATGTGTGAGTGTGTATCTGATGAGCAGGTGTGTAGATGTGTGTGAGTGTGTATCTGATGAGCAGGTGTGTAGATGTGTGTGAGTGTGTATCTGATGAGCAGGTGTGTAGATGTGTGTGAGTGTGTATCTGATGAGCAGGTGTGTAGATGTGTGTGAGTGTGTATCTGATGAGCAGGTGTGTAGATGTGTGTGAGTGTGTATCTGATGAGCAGGTGTGTAGATGTGTGTGAGTGTGTAGATGTGTGTGTGTCTGTGTGTGTATCTGATGAATGTGAATGGTTCCTGTACTATGTTAAAGAGCTTTGAGTAATTGTTGAGACTAGAAATGATAACCAGTATAAGAATAGTCCATTTACATTTACTCTGTAAGATTTACTAAATATTTCTCTGACTCTGTTTTTGCTTTGGCTCCATTTTCTTTTAGGGAACCCGTCTGACGTTCAACATGTTTAGGTAACGGCTGTATATCTGTGTTTGTCAATGAGATTTGATTTAAAAGAACCACATACAACTTCATTTTTATCTCGTCTTTATTTTCTTATCTCAATAAACATGAAAATATCGTAAAGTCAGTCCTCTGTGGTTATAATCATCATTAAAATAAGAGCTGGTAAACTCATTTATCTTGTGTAACAATAGGCTGGTTGGAGATGAACTGTGCCTCGTCGGTAAAGTAGACGAGAGCAGGCGACAGCAGCCGGGGGGGCGGGGACAAAGATCGAATGGTCTCCGACTCCAGCCGCCTTCAGGCTGAACAGGAAGTGATTCAAGCCGCCTTCAGGCTGGACAGGAAGTGATTCAAGCCGCCTTCAGGCTGAACAGGAAGTGATTCCAGCCGCCTTCAGGCTGAACAGGAAGTGAAGGAAACACTGTGATTCCGATTTAATGAAATGTTATCAGACCCACATATCAGCTGGTACACAGTCTCTAGACAGAGTAGATCTCAGAATGCTCTGCATGTGATCTGATCTGTTGCTGATTTTAATTAACAGCAGACTGTAACTATCAGCCACAACGTGTGTTCTGTACAGAATCAGCCTTTAAATCAGACAAATTCCTCCAATTCAAAATCAATAAAAAGGTCTATACAAATCGACATGTTGAGTCGATTGTGAACCAATGAGCTGTTAGATCAGCTGAGAGGACTGCGTTTCCCAGCATGCTCTGGGTCGGCCTGGGTCTTGCAGTCGGTGGACAGCAACTGCGCCGCCTGGCTCTCAGACCTGTGGCCGCCTCGATCTCGTGAGGTCATTGTTGCCTACGTGTGCATGACCTCAGAGCAAGTCGGGATCAAGCTGGATACAAATCTACCCAGCATGCAACGGGCGGCGATTGCCGGTGATCGATTCCGCGCAGACCTGGCTCATCTCCAACAGCCTAGTAGCTCAGACTGGGGGAGTTTGTATAGTTGGTGCGGTTGGAGTACTGATCCCGTTCTCACCACAAACGAACCGCTCCAGAGTTCGATTGACAGCGTACCCAGACCACCTCTTCAAGCAAGTCTTGCTTTTGGTGCGCACCAGAGTTCGATTGCCGGTTTCTCACCTGCCCAAATGAACCGCACCAGCAGGACAAAACCGGACTAAAGGCTGTCCGTGTGAAAACGCCCCAACTCCCTGAGAAGTAATCCAGCGTCTTCATCTACGGGACCGTCGACCCAATGAGGAAATGCCGTGTTCGGAACCAAAACGTTTCATAGTCTGCCTAACATGGTTAATAAACCAACGCCGTTTTTATTCATGCAGATAAACTGCGTTAAAATGCGCCTGACACAAACTGAATGAATGAATGAGGAAACGAGAGAGCTCTGAGTCAGAGGGAAGAGACTGAGAGAAGATAACCTCCCCCCGACCAGGTTAGGTTCACAGACTCAGTTTCCATAGTAACTAACTCTGAGGTTAAGTTACCCGTCTTTCTGAAACAGGCTGGAGTTCCCTTTCTCTCAGGTTTGATTAACCTTCCTTTCTGAAACAGAATACCCAGTTTCCCTCATCTAAGGGTTAAATAACTCAGAGTTTTCACTAAATCTGCTTTCTGAAACGGACACCAGCAAAATATACAAATAAAACAAAAATACCCACCCCGAGGCTTTAATGAGTTTGTGGTTTTGTACTGCAGTGCAGCCTTGAACCTGATGGTAGCAGTTCACACAGAGTACAGAACATGGGATGGATCACAGAGGACCATCTTTACATGTTGAAGTACACACTAGTTAAAGAGACACTCAAGGTTATGACGATCTTTCTTTAACAAATGACCTATAACTTATTCTAATGACACAATCGAATCAATCATGTCTTCTATCAAACAATGCCAAACATTTGGCCAGAATCTCGTCAGAAAACAAAAGGTAGTGTACAAAAAGGCCAAAAGAAGGCACTTTACCTTTTAAAAGGACTTCTTAAACCGTGAAAATTTCAATCTGACTTCTTACGAAGATGTGCAGGAGGCTTCATCATATCATAGTATCATATCAAATACTACTCAAGGCACATGGAGTTAAATACGTGTTAAACTTGAAACTAAAAGTGATTCTGAGATACTTTGTAAATCAACAATCAGCAAGACCAACCAACAAGTTCCCATCATGACTTTAACAGCCACTACTGTCCTCTCACTGTGAAAATACTGTTAATAACAGAAGTAACAGTCATACAAAGGAAAACTTTACATTAAGATAGTGACATCTTATCAAATATTTAACGTTCAGTAACAGATGTCACTACTGCAAAAGTATTTCAGCTAAACACGTCTCTACGAGAGTTTCAGCTCCATGGTTTCTCCTGTCTATGTTGATCCTCGGGTAACTTTTCCCATAATTGCTGCAGAAATGTTCCTACTCGCTTCTGAGGGTTCTTATCAGTTGACCATGGACGACTAGAACTTTATAATCAAAATTCAAAGGATCAATATTGGATTAGATTTGATCCTCTGTGAGTTCTCATATGCTTCGTTAAACCTGAAGCCTCACAGAATCTTTTACTGCAGATCTTGCAAACGTACGGCTTCTCCCCTGTGTGAGTTCTCATGTGGACCAACAAGCCACTACTGCGCCCAAACCCTTTTCCACAAGTTTTGCAAGGATATGGCTTCTCACCTGTGTGAATTCTCATATGGAACAACAAGTTACTGTTATGTTTGAAATCTTTTCCACATGTTTTGCAAGAATACGGCCTCTCACCTGTGTGAGTTCTCATATGACTTATTAATGCCGATGAGTCACTTAGTCTTTTACCGCAGGTCTTGCAAATGTACGGCTTCTCTCCTGTGTGAGATCTGATGTGGACTGACAAGTTACCACTACACCGAAAACCTTTTCCACATGTTTTGCAAGAATATGGCTTCTCACCTGTGTGAGTTCTTGTGTGCTTTTTTAAAGCTGAACCATCATAGAATCTTTTCCCACATGTCTTGCAAATGTACTGCTTCTCTCCAGTGTGGATTCTCATGTGGATGTCTAGTTGAGTTTTTGTAAAAGCTTTTTTTACAAAAGACATTGTACTTTATATGTGTGTTTTGGATATATTAACATGTGTGTGTTTGAGTCCAATATCTTAACTGTGAGGCTGCACCTGGGACTAAATGTGCGTGGGGGTGCAATGAACAGGAACAGAATGCTTAACACCCTCCCACAACCTGACACATGAAACATTGTTCCTAGCCAGCTCAAACTGGTTCTTGTTACACTATTTCACTCTATCTCATGGAAAAGTACTGATTTATAACGCCCAAAACAGACCATAATACTTGTATCGCCAACAACCTTGAAAATGTAATAAAAAGAAACTGTCAGAGAGTTGTGAGTCAGAGTTGAGCTGAGAACTGTTGTGTGACCACAGAGGTGAGCACCGCTGTTCCCCCCCTACGACTCTCCTCCTGCTGCAGACGGGTTAAAACTTCATCTCTGTGTCAAGCCTGATCCTTTTTGATGTTCCTCTGGGTTTAAATCTACAATTGATAATGAGTGAGAACTAAGTGTCTGAGTTTAGTCAACATAAAGGTAACATTTCTTGGTACGAAACCCGGGACCCAAGAACCCCTGGTTTGGGACACAGTTCCTCGGGCTCGGGACCACTTTAGGATAGAAATCTGCTAAGCAGTCTCCGCCTTTGCATCGGAGGGTCCATACCTTGAGTCCGAGTCGGTCCGGACCGTCGGTGACGGGTCCCACAGAACTGTGGGAGGCATCAAATGGGGGTAAGAAAACTTTTCCTAATACCAATAGTGTAAAAGTAATGACCGAAAAAAGAGCTTGGGACGCCAGCGTAAAATTCAGACGTACATGGGATTTAGGGATCTGCCAGGGATTCCACGGTGACAACGTTCCGTCACTGAATTAAACTAGTTTACAGTTTAAAATAGGGTTAACCAGGGATCTGGCAGGGCACTGCTTGCGGGATCCCACGGTGACAAAACCGTCACTGAATTAAACTGGTTTACAGTTTAAAATAGGGTTAACCAGGAATCTGGCAGGGCAGGATTCCACGGTGACAAGGCCACGTCACTGAACGCAGGTTTACAGTTTAAAATAGGGTCAGCGTGACAAAGACCGTCCCCATTTTAACATAGTTGGTGTGTGGAAAAGTAATAATAAATTGAAAAGATCAGTGGCTGACACAGGCGTGAATTGTGAAGTTAAAGGGCATATGAGTAAACAAAATAGATAAAAATTCACTGTTGAAAATTGGAAATGCTATGACTATCAGTGCTGTGACAATCTGTGAATGAGATATGTGCATATGTCAATATTTTAAGCTCTGTTGATTCAACTGATAAAGTTATGGTTTTGAATTGTACATGATAAAACAGAATAGATAAACATTAACCATAGTACAATTCACTGTTTGGGACTATGACCAACGATTATTACCAATGATTATACATGAAAGTTAAATATAGTATATATATATGTATATATATTTATATATGTATATTATATATATATATAACCGAATTACACTGTTTTAAGCTGTCATTCCACTGGTTTTTATTATTGTTGTACTGCTGTGTTACTGCTGTTGCTGTGACTGTAATCTGCGGGTTAGTGTTAACAATTTGTTCTGGTTGTTTGCTGGTTTGGTTGTGAGACAATAAGAGTGTTGCTGCACAGGTGATAACTTGTGGTTCTTTGTGAGACTCTGCTTAGGACAGGGACACAGGTTGGTGTAACCCAGAGGTATTGGAGTTGTGAAGTTTTATTGTCGCAGTGTTTCATTGTGGAAATTGTGTGATTTGTGAAACAGAGCAGGATGGGTCAAAATCAGAGTACAGCCAAGGACGAAAAAATTTATGGAAGAAAACTTCCCGGAAGTGTAGAATTTGTAAAATAATGGACAAAGAAATACGGCTTTGATTGTAAACTTAGAATGACGTCTGTTACTAGTTTATTACACCAGCGATTGCAGGTGGAGGAGAGAGTTGCTCTTTAGGAGAAATAGAGACGGAGGATACGGAGAGACCAGTTGTTGATGTGCTGCAGGAATGTGGGAAGCAGGCAGCCAGTTTGGGAACAGAGACAGATAAAAAGGGAAATTACAGGACAACTTTTCCTTGTTCTCTGTTTCACCTTTTTTATTTGGAATATAACGAAAACCAAGTCATAAATCAAGTCTGAAAATGGGGGATTCACTCAAAAATTGAACACTGGATTGGATTGATTAAAAAAATTGGATGGGAACAGTCAGAACTGGAAACAACGGGCCTGGGGCCCCTAAATAAAGGTGAGCAGAACCTGTTGGGAATCGAATACTGCAGCATTGGTGAAATCTAAATTAAGGCAATGATGTCTCCATGGTCTGACTGATAAAAAATTGGAGTGATCCAGTGGGGTTATTAATGCTATGTTGTTGAAAGTAAAGAGTAGCCAAACAGTGGGTTTGGTGAGAAGTAGTGTGTATTTTGTGTGAGAGACAGACTACACACATGGAAGATCCATCTGTGTTAAAATTTCTGGCAGCAGAACCTCTTAAAACCAGTAGTGTTGAAGTTTGTTGGCAAATTCATGTGTTAAGATTTCTGAAGCTAGAACCTCTTGAAACATGAATAGTGCTAAAAATTGCTTGGAAATTATATGGGAGTAATGCATGTATACATGATTACAATCACAATTATATGAGGGTGTCTGGCGAATTACATATATTGATTACTGAGTTGGGACCAGATCCCTATAGATTACAGATGGACTTATTGGTAAAAGAAAAAAAAAAAAAACAATGAGTCAGGGAGAGCCAGTGAACGAAATTAGGAAAAAGTAATGGAAGAATATAGAACAGTTGGTCCTGATATCAATTCCAAAATTGTTAGGATTTAAGGAAAATAAGTGAAAAAGAGAGCTTTGCATGTACGTGTGTATGTGTATATATATATGGAGATATATGTATGTATATATATACATATTTGAAATTGCTCAAGAACAATGAGCCAGAGTACATGGATTGCCACTGTTATGGGAAGACTAAGTTTATTTTTTTTTTGTTAACAGTAATTTCACTATGTCAAATTTCTGAAAAAGACAACTATTGTGTTAATGCTGAAAATAAGACTAGATTGGTCCAGTCCTCATGCCACACGCTTTCACACTAGCAAAAACATAAGATATGAGATGGAAAGATTTGGGAGAAGTGGCACTCAAAGTTCAAAGAGCAGATGATTAAGGGCAAGTTGATGACCCAGGGTTGGAACAGTCCAGTGAAATGTTCACTTTTGATAAAACAGGAATGGGGGTATTTAACACCCAACCTATAACCAAATTGACCAATGATTTGCGTCCATAGGTCTCCTGAAGAAAGATGTACAGGACCCAGCAGGGGTCCTTTAATGTTTATGGACTAAAGGGCCGGCCTATGTAGGCCTGATAAGAGCTGCCCAGAAACAAAAAATAAGGCCAGACTGGCAGCCCAGGGTGAGACAATGCCCACTCAGACCAGAGGCAGAGAGAGACATTGCACCTGTAATTAGAGAATTAGTAGAAGCAGGACTAATCAGATAATGTCGACTGCCATGTGATACACCAATTTTCCCAGTAAAAAGGCTGATAAGGTTCATTGGCGCTTGATTCGAGATATAAGACAGGTAACTGAGGCCTGTAATAAGACAATCACATAGACAAGATTCTCTTTTAGTTAATTGTTCATATATTAAGTGGATCTACATTGTAGGTTTCTCTGAAACATGAGCTTCCTAAAGACAGATCTTGAATAGGGCCTCGAGAGTCTAGAGACAGCTAGTATTGTTATGGCTTTGCAATTTCTCACTGTGAGCAAAAAGGCAACAAAAAGCAGGCGCCTTGAGAGATATGCAACGGTCAGCTTGCCCAAACTGTAGGTTAATGCCTGAACCAATTTACAGACGAGATAAATTTCTAGCTTCTAAGATTGAATGACAGCTACAGTCAATTTTTGGATGAAGTGTGTTGTTTAAGATTAGAGTGTTTTTCCAAAACATGGTCTGGTTTCTGTTGGGGCAAACGGGAGATAAGGAGCAGTCATGTGTTATGCGCACAGAGCTGTGGGGTCATTCTGTGACTCTGTTCGTTGTGAAGTTAGAAGTTAGAAGTTGAAGAAGTGTTTGTTTCAACAGGGTCTCTGCTAACGCAATTCCTGAGTTTGGCTTAACAGAAACAAGCAGTACAGTCCAGAGCCCCCACACTAGACATTAGACACACTAAAAACTCAGGAGCTACAAAACCTTATCTGACACACCTAGGGCCTTGATCAACAAAATGAGATGGAACAATGTGGAGGAAAAAAAGCTTTCCTCACCTAAAAGAAGAGCTAATGTCATCCACAACATTTGAACAGACTGTGGATTTTAAACAAGGGAAAGATTTTTTGGCCTCAGTAGAATAAAGTCAGAGAAAAACACAGTGAAGGTCACAGACATACACTGAGATAGCAGCCAGAGCCAAGCGCGGCCCCGACCTCCCCCCTCTCTGCTCCTCTCCTTCTGTGGGACAGGAACGCGCACTCTCAGAGCTGAGGTGCCAGACAGAAAGATACAGAAAGCTGGCAAACTACCAGGAAACCAGTCAGCCCAAGCAGCAGAAATAGTGGCTCTCACAGAAGCATGTAAATTGTTCAAAGACCAAGATGTTACAATCTACACTGACAGCCAATATGCTTATGCTACCACGCACACGTTTGCCAAATTGTGGGCTAGAAGAGGAATGAAGACATCAACAGGGAAACCAGTTCAACACGCTGCATTGTTGACAGACTTATTAGCTGCAGTTATGCTGCCCAGAACGTTAGCTATCTGCAAATGCAAAGCTCACACCAATGGAACAGACCCAATTTCACAAGGAAATACAAAAGCAGACGCAGCAGCCAAAGCAGCACCTGTCCAAGCAACATGACTTCTCAAACCTACATTGCAAGCGAACCCCCAAAGACATTATACCACATGAAGTCCAAGACATGCAAAACAACTCCCCTCCAGCAGAAATCAGCAAGTGGTTGTAACAAGGAGCGCAGCTAGGTCAGGATGAACCCTACAGAGTAGCGCGGCAGAATATGTCTACCCAGAGCCCTATTTCCAGCTGTAGCAAAATTGAGCCATGGGATGAGCCATGTCTCAACAGGAGGGATGGTATCCATAGTTGGGGAAACATTCCACATAACACATATTTTAAAAATTTTTGTGTAAGTTGTATCACATGCTGTAGACACAACTCACAGGGAAATGTCAGACCAAAGAGAGGAAAAACACCACAGGGCACATATCCATTTGAGGTCATACACATGGATTTCATTGAACTACACAGAAGTGGCACATATAGATATTGTCTAGTGCTAATAGACTCCTTCTCAAAGTGGGTAGAAATTGTACCCTTAAAGACAAATGACGCACTTACAGTAGCAAAAGTTATTTGCAAATACATTGTACCATCACACGGCATCCTTAGGATACTGTGGAGCGACAATGGTAGCCATTTCACCAACAGCATTGTAAGAACCATGTCACAACACTTAGGCATCGACCTCAAGTTTCACTGTGCATATCACCCACAGAGCGCAGGGCTAGTGAAAGAACTAATGGCACGATCAAAGCTAGGCTCAGAAAGACTATGGAAGAAACAGGAAAACCATGGCCTGAATGCCTTAGCTTAGTCAAGACATATATGCACATCACCCCTAACCATACAGGATGTACACCATTTGAGATAGTGACAGGGAGACCATTTCACTTGCCATTAGTAGAAGATCCTTTGGTACAGGACCAAGAAGGTGATGTAGATCCCATCACCAAGTGGCTGTGTGAACTGTTTAAGGAACAAGAGGTTGGGAGAACAAATGATCTGCCTAGTACCCCTTTGTCTCCCACACAGACACTGCTGATACCAGGAGACTGGATCCTGCTCAAAGTGATCAAGAGAAAACACTGGCACAGTCCTAGGTGGGACGGTCCATTCCAGGGTCTAGCTGACCACACCCACCGCCATTAAGGTAGCACAGAACGAGACACCTGGATCCACCAGCGACTCCACCAAGAAGGTGACGACACCCCTGATTTGTACCCCATACCAGACTATGACCCAGATGAGGATGACCCCGTCTAGGGGTCTTCCCCCGATGTGTGTGACGCTGAATGGTCCACACCAACGGTGAGGACATGTGCTAGTAACCTCTGTCCTCCAACCCTTCTTCCTGCTACGCTCCACCCCTATGCTTGTGCGTACTCATGAACTGATCCAGATGATGAACTGGCCAAGAGGCGATCACCTCAGGCGGAGAGGTCAGTGGGAATTTTTCCCTTCATAATATGGCAGAAGGGTTTTCGCCCACTCCTGTTCACATCACCTGTTGTAATGTTTAACCATGAAGAATGTAACTTAAAGTTCCTCCTAGGGAAGCAGTTATATTTGGAAGATGAGACAGTTGATATATGTATATGTACAAGTTGTTCAAAACTCACAACAGGAGGGATATGTAGAAGCTAAAAAGACATTGTACTTAGTATATGTGTGTTTTGATATATTAACTGTGTGTTTGAGTAATATCTGTAACTGTGAGGCTGCGCTGGGAAAAGTGCGTGGGGGTGCAATGAACAGGAACAGAATGCTCTAACACCCTGCCACAACCTGACACACATACATTGTTCCTAGCCAGCTCAAACTGGTTCTTGTTACACTATTTCACTCTATCTCATGGAAAAGTACTGATTTATAACGCCCAAAACAGACCATAATACTTGTATCGCTCAACAACCTTGAAAATGTAATAAAAAGAAACTGTCAGAGAACGAGAGTCAGAGTTGAGCTGAGAACTGTTGTGTGAGACGAAGTGAGCACCGCTCACTTCCCCCCCCTCCTCGACTCTCCTCCTCTGCAGACGGGTTAAAACTTCATCTCTGTGTCAAGCCTGATCCTTTTTGATGTTCCTCTGGGTTTAAATCTACAATTGATAATGAGTGAGAACTAAGTGTCTGAGTTTAGACCTAACAGTTTTACTTACAAAATCTTTTTTACATGATTTGCAAGAATATGGCTTCTCACCTGTGTGGACTCTCATGTGGACCAACAAGGTACCATTTCGTCCAAAATGTTTTCCACATGTTTCACAAGAATAAGGCTTCTCACCTGTATGGACTAACATGTGTCTCTGCAATAGTGAATTACACTTAAAGTCTTTCCCACATGTGTGACATATGAAAGACTGTTTACCTGTCTGAGTATCAGGGTGAATCTCTGAGGTGTTAGTCTTGTCTACGTTGTTGCTGTGACTTCTGCTCTTGCGTTGTCTCTTCTTTGGTTCTGGCTCTGCATTTCTAGTTGGTCCTGAGTCTCCATGCTTGCCTCCTTTCTGATCTTGGCTCTCAGCTTCATGAGAGTTGTGAGAGAGGAGCTGCTGGTCACTGATTGCTGCTGACACCACAGAGGTTAGAACTGGCATGTTGGCTACAGACTCTTTCTCTGCTGCCCTTAGAGTGTCATCATCAGGACTGAAGTTCAGAGTCTGACCTTCACTGTGGTCACTTTCCTCATAAGTAGGAGTCAACATAAAGGTATCAGTCTCCTGCTTCAGTACAAGTTGCTCTCCCTCCTGACTGGTGCACAGTTCCTCCTGCTCCTCTTTAATCTGTGGAGGCTCTGGGTCCTCTTGGTCCAGACTGGAGTTCCTCTCCTGAATCCAGAGCTGCTGGTCAGAGAGAACCTCCTCTTCCTTACAGACATGTTGCTGTGGGAGCTCTGGGGGGACAGACAACACAATAAATAGTTACTAGTTAAAATAGTTAAAAGATACTACTGTTCTACGCGAAAACAAGAGCCTGGCTACACAGCCACCTGTCAATCAGGACGGAGACTTAGGCTGCATTTAGACTAGACCGCACAATGCAGCTTCAATTCACAGAGAAAGAAAGGGGACGGGCTGTGATTGGTTGTTTGGCAAACAGTCAGCTGCCACACAAACTCCTCAGCAGTTCACTGCTTGCGGCTTTTTTTTACCCTCATAGTGTGTCTAAACTTTCTTGTAGCAGCGATGGAGGCAGTGATGTTTCCTGTTCTCACACTGCCTCAAATCGGACTGACAAGTCTGATCTCTGCTTACATGATAGGCCACCGCAGCGTGACGCAGGGTAGCATTTCTCTAAACGTTGAGACGGTCTCAACTTTCCACCAAAGACAACTGACTTTTTCCCCATTTTCCCCACTGCGCCCACCGCCGCACCATCATTAAAAATGATCAGAAAGAAATGTTTTGGGTGCACCGTCTGATGACTAGTAATGCTAACCATGGCACTGTGTACATTAAAATAGACCTGACCATGTTTTTGGGTGCTGTACATGTTTTCAACTTAAACATTGACCCTCTTGCTGGGCTTTCACTTCATCAAAGTTAATGGAACAATTTTCGTAGCACCTTGCCAACAACACTAGCTAGTCTCACCTTTTAAGTTCTGAATTGGACCAACAAACCACTATTTTGGCTGAAATCTTTTCCATATGTTTTGCAAGAATATTATTTTTCATCTGTCTGGATTCTCAGGCATATCTTCAAACCGGAATTACACTTAAAGTCTTTCCCACATGTGTGACATATGAAAGACGGTTTACCTGTCTGAGTATCAGGGTGAATCTCTGAGGTGTTAGTGTTGTCTACGTTGTTGCTGTGACTTCTGCTCTTGCGTCGTCTCTTCTTTGGTTCTGGCTCTGCATTTCTAGTTGGTCCTGAGTCTCCATGCTTGCCTCCTTTCTGATCTTGGCTCTCAGCTTCATGAGAGTTGTGAGAGAGGAGCTGCTGGTCACTGTTTGCTTCTGACACCACAGAGGTTATAACTGGCATGTTGAGCTGCTGGTCAGAGAGAACCTCCTCCTCCTTACAGACATGTTGCTGTGGGAGCTCTGGAGGGACAGACACCACAAGAAATAGGATACTACTGTTATTGGAGAAAAGACTATTTATCTTACTTCAATTATGTTTTTTGCACCATACCTCCTGAACCAAACATGAAAATACACAACAGGTGCTGTCTACCTTGATGTTTTTATGGTAAATGATTAGTTGGACAAAAGACCTATAACTGAATAGATATGTATTTATTAAATATAAGGACCAGTTGTTGATGTGTTATAACTTGGGGCCCTCCAGTTTGGGAACCACTGTCGTCAGGGTTACTAAAAAAAGGGATTACAGGTTTAAAAGTCTTCACCACTGGTTCACAACTTTTTTGGTCTGAGGTCCCCCCACAGTCCTGTCAGAAGAGCTCACATAACCCTTCATTAATTCCCAAAGTAGGCAAAGAAGTGACTGTTGTTATGATTTGATAATATAAATAAAATTAAATTCAATACCTCATTAAACACAAAAAGGTTTATGGGCTAAATCACTAGTTCTAGGTTGTCTTCAATACAGCAGCATGATGTTAACCTAGTAAATGATAATCCCATTTAGCTAAGAACAGGTGATAAAGCAGGCCATTTTTTAGGACCTGACAATCAGGACAAAGGCTTATATTGTATCACCATCCATCTTCATCCGCTTATCCGGTATCGGGGGCAGCAGCTCCAGTAGGGGACCCCAAACTTCCCTTTCCCGAGCCACATCAACCAGCTCCGACTGGGGGATCCCGAGTTGTTCCCAGGCCAGGTTGGAGATATAATCTCTCCACCTAGTCCTGGGTCTTCCCCGAGGCCTCCTCCCAGCTGGACGTGCCTGGAACACCTCCCTTGGGAGGCGCCCAGGAGGCATCCTTACCAGATGCCCGAACCACCTCAACGGGCTCCTTTCGACGCGAAGGAGCAGCGGCTCTACTCCGAGCTCTTCTCGGATGACTGAGCTTCTCACCCTATCTCTAAGGGAGACGCCAGCCCCCCTCCTGAGGAAACCCATTTTGGCCGCTTGTACCCTGGATCTCGTTCTTTCGGTCCTGACCCAGCCTTCATGACCATAGGTGAGGGTAGGAACGAAAATTGCCCGGTAGATCGAGAGCTTTGCCTTCTGGCTCAGCTCCCTTTTCGTCACAATGGTGTGATAGATAATGTAATATCGCACCGGCTGCTCCGATTCTCCGACCAATCTCACGCTCCATGGTCCCCTCACTCGTGAACAAGACCCCAAGGTACTTAAACTCCTTCACTTGGGGTAAGGACTCCCTCCCTACCTGAAGAAAGCACTCCATCGGTTTCCTGCTGAGAACCATGGCCTCAGATTTAGAGGTGCTGATCCTCATCCCAGCCGCTTCACACTCGGCGGCGAACCGATTCAGTGATATTGTATCACGTGAAGTTAAAAATTTTAATCATGTTTGTTTAAGGAGACTTGTCCAACACAGGGATAAACTGAATAGTCCAGGTGATATGTTCACTTTTGTCATAAAAGCATTGAATTGGTATTTAACTTTCCACTGTAACCAGATTGTGTATTATGCTTCCTATCTCCTGAACCAAACATGAAAACACAATCAGTAATGTCTACTACCAGTGTCTAAAATTAGTGTAGACCAACAAGGCACTACTTTGTCTGAAAGGTTTACGGCATTTGCAAGAATATTACTTCTCACTATGAATTGTCTGAAACCTTTTACACGTTTTGCAAGAATAAGGCTTCTCACCTGTGTGAACTCTCAGGTGTCTCTGCAATGCTGAATTACACTTAAAGTCTTTCCCACATGTGTGGGACATATGAAAGAGTGTTTACCTGTCTGAGTATTACGGTGAATCTCTGAGGTGTTAGTCTTGTCTACGTTGTTGCTGTGACTTCTGTTCTTGCGTCGTCTCTTCTTTGGTTCTGGCTCTGCATTTCTAGTTGGTCCTGAGTCTCCATGCTTGCCTCCTTTCTGATCTTGGCTCTCAGCTTCATGAGAGTTGTGAGAGAGGAGCTGGTGGTTACTGTTTGCTTCTGACACCACAGAGGTTAGAACTGGCATGTTGAGCTGCTGGTCAGAGAGAACCTCCTCCTCCTTACAGACATGTTGCTGTGGGAGCTCTGGAGGGACAGACCACACAAGAACATACCATACAACTAATTGTACAAAAGAACAGAACTCTTGTTATCTTTTTCTTGAGAACATAGACTGTAAAAATAATGGATGGAGCTTTAATTTAGTTTTTTTAATGTTAGTTAGCAGTAATTAGCCCATGTCTATGTTAATGTTAACTAGCATGTTAGTTAGCACAGGCTAATTAGTGCTAACTAACATGCTAGTTAACATTAGTAATTAAACCTAAACAGCTGATTAAGTCCAAACTGTCTGTTAGCCTTTTTTATAAAAGCGTCTACTACGGAGCCATAACGTGAGCTACAAGCTAACGGAGCCTTTTATACATCGCCGTGTTTCTTTAGAAATAAACAACGGACCAATAGAGACTATAGAGGCGCCAAAATGAATGGGAGTCAATGGGATGCTAACGGCAGGTGATGGCTTCGTAGCATTAAAATGGCGCCATGGTAGCTACGCAACAGGACTCCGTCCACACCCCCCTCTCCCAGCGTGGCAGCTCACCTGTCCGGTGTAACCTGACCCCCCCTCTCCAGCGTGGTAGCTCACCTGTCCGGTGTAACCTGACCCCCCCCTCTCCCAGCGTGGTAGCTCACCTGTCCGGTGTAACCTGACCTCCGGGTTCCAGACGACCTCCAGCAGCCGGCGCTGCCGAGATATCTCTTCCTCGTACTCGACCACAGTTGTTTCAACAAGTCGGAATATTTCTTCAGCAGCAGCAGTTAGTCGCTCGGTGACGAACTCTCTCAACCCCTCAACGGGGCACATGGTTGCTTAGTAACAGCTGGAGACCCTCTGCTCCATAGACATAATAAAGAGTAGACGCCGCATCGACCGCTACTGCCTATTGGCGCTGACGAGATTTGGGGCCGCCATCTTGGACCGGTCACCCGCTCCACTCAGTGTAATGTGTTTGGCAGGTGCAATGAGCTGTCAGCGCGTTTAATTAATCAATCTCACTGAATACCCAACTGATTTTCATGTTTTTTTTTGCTACAAAGGTCATACATGTAGCTATGATACAGGACACATGATTAGGCGTATTTTAATATTCATAGTGTGCTTAACAGTAATAGAATATTCTGATATGATATAAATTCACCAGACGTCCGAGATCAAAACTGGAAACATAATCCCCGAAAAGGGAGAGCAACAGGGATATTTCCAGTTTGACTATAAATCTGATTGAAAAACCTAATGTTGTGTCTTTAAAAAAAAAGAACAAGGACAGAGGTAGTTTTTCTTCTGTATTTAGTCAGGGGACAAAAACGGGGACTGTCTAAATCCGAGGGACGTCTGGTCACCCTAGACCAGACATCCTCGGTGTATCTATCATTTGTAAATTATAGGTATTTGCAAAATACCCCTACATAACATATATGATGTAGGCTACAATAGGTATAAATACCCCTACATCACATATATGATGTAGGCTATAATAGGTATAAATACCCCTACATCACATATATGATGTAGGCTATAATAGGTATAAATACCCCTACATCACATATATGATGTAGGCTATAATAGGTATAAATACCCCTACATCACATATATGATGTAGGCTATAATAGGTATAAATACCCCTACAGCACATATATGATGTAGGCTATAATAGGTATAAATACCTATTATAGAAAAATAATTTGCACACACATTATAAATATGATAGGGAAGAAGAAACAGATAGTGACCGTAAAGTCAGATATTTAAGTACAAGAAACAATATGATTATATTATTAGAGTCTACTTGAAGCTTTTTATATTTGTCTCTCTCTCTGTCACACACACACACACACACACACACACACACGCACGCACAGTACTACCACGTTGTTCTGCATCAATTGCCTCCCAGACCTTGACATTTAGCAGCCCCACTCCCCAACACACACACACACACACACACACACACACACACACTAGGGTTGCACAACATTGACAAAATGTGATATTGCAACATCGATATGAATTCCGATATTTTTAAACATATATAAAATTACAAAATAGATTCATAACAAATTAAACAAGTTTTCTTACAACACAAGGTTTATTTTAACTGAAAGTTATATTGGACTGGTCCAACATGAATAACTAAGGACCATGTCTACAGAACAGGACGTGTTGTAATGGTTGGACAGTATAAAATATATAAATAAAGTTATAATATAAATAACTAAGGACCATGTCTACAGAACAGGACAGGTTCTACTGGTTGGACAGTATAAAATATATAAATCAAGTTATAATATAAATAACTAAGGACCATGTCTACAGAACAGGACGGGTTCTAATGGTTGGACAGTATAAAATATATAAATCAAGTTATAATATAAATAACTAAGGACCATGTCTACAGAACAGGACAGGTTCTACTGGTTGGACAGTATAAAATATATAAATCAAGTTATAATATAAATAACTAAGGACCATGTCTACAGAACAGGACGTGTTCTAATGGTTGGACAGTATAAAATACATAAATAAAGTTATAATATAAATAACTAAGGACCATGTCTACAGAACAGGACGGGTTCTACTGGTTGGACAGTATAAAATACATAAATAAAGTTAACAGGACAGCTCCACAAAATAAACTAAATATTGCATACTTATTGCGACTTTCGATATATATTTGATAAATGACCAGCTGTCTCAGCTCTTATTACATAAGTATTTGGACAGATACACCTCTTTTATGTTGTGTTGACTCTGTACTCAAGCACATTGCTATTGAAAAGGCTATATAATTATATATATATCTCTATCTATCTATCTATCTTATAAGAGTAACGTGCAAGTCTTATCAAACAAATCCCAACTAAACCAGAGACAATCCCAATGTAATAACAACACAAGCATACATTAGTGCTGCTTTGGGAACTTAACTTATGTAGCAAGTTTCAAAACACAGCTAGGCCTACAAAATGCTTCACAGAACCCAGAGTGAAAGAGATAAGATCTGAGCAGGAATATGCTGCACAGTGCTCTGGCATCTTGTATCTTCTGCTGCCAAGTAACGAGTATGACCGGTCCAAGATGGCGGCTGGATTTCTCGCGCTCAGCCTGCCAATGCGGCGTCTACTCTTTATTATGTCTATGCTCTGCTCTACGACCACAGGACCGTCTTCCTGCTCATTCTACACTTCTGCTGGGTGTCACACTGATTAAGGTCCGACGGTGAAAGGGAAGAAGCTTTTATTTCCGTTTTTAGCTGATGGCATTTTATTTAAACAATGACAAAAAAAACATTTTGGTCACTTTTTCCAACATTATTATCACTTTTTACAGTTATTTTTGGAATTTATGGTCAATAAACCTCATTTGTAGGAAATTATACCTAATGTTTGAGTTATAAAAGCAGAAATTAGGAATTATTTAGACTAAAATTAAAGGAATGGATGTTGATGATAATCACAACACACATGGGGACAACATGGGGACAACATGAGGACAACATGAGGACAACATGAGGACAACAGACTGTATCAAACATAAGGGTCTTGAAGAATCTACAGCGAGCCAATGGATCAGTGTAATTAAACAGTTCCACTGATAAATAGCTCTGATTCCTGTGAGTCCATAGAAACCTGACCTGCTGCCTCCTGTTGGTCCGAATCTACCATTACCAAGAGAACAGGGGACCACAGAGGATGAACTTCCCCCCCACTGGTCAAAGACACACTGATGGTTATGATCATCTTTCTTTAGCAATAACTTTTATTATGGTGATAGAAGAAGTTTCCCAAACCATGCAGTCATCACATGGCTGATTACACAACCAACCATTTGTCATTTATCAACCAAATATGCAAAACATTTGGTGTCAGACACAAAAGCTAGTGTATACAAACATAAGTATTCTTAAACTGTAATAATAATAAATGTCAGTCACTCAGAATGGAACACCTTCGATCTCAAATCAGTGTGCACCTTGTTGCTACGATACCTTGGAAACTTTAAACTAAAAGTGATTCTGAGATACTTTGTAAATCAACATTCGGCAAAACCAACCAACAACTTCCCATCATGACTTTAACAGAAAATACTGTTAATAACAGAAGTGACAGTCATACGAAGGGAAACTTTACATTAGGATAGTGACATCTCATCAAATATTTAACGTTCAGTAACAGATGTCACTACTGCAAAAGTATTTCAGCTAAAACGTCTCTACGAGAGTTTCAGCTCCATGGTTTCTCCTGTCTATGTTGATCCTCAGGTCACTTTTGCCACCATTGCTGCAGAAATGTTCCTACTCGCTTCTGAGGGTTCTTATCAGTTTTGGACCATGGACAACTAGAACTTTATAATCAAAATTCAAAGGATCAATTTTAGATTAGATTTTATCCTCTGTGAGTTCTCATATGCTTCGTTAAAGCAGAAGCAAAACAGAATCTTTTTCCGCAGGTCTTGCAACTGTACGGCTTCTCACCTGTGTGAGTTCTCATGTGGACCAACAAGGTATTACTACGCCCAAATTCTTTTCCACATGTTTTGCAGGAATATGGCTTCTCACCTGTGTGTGTTCTGATATGCCTTAATAAGTCTGAAGCGACACAGAATCCTTTACCGCAAGTTTTGCAAACATACGGCTTCTCACCTGTGTGAACTCTTCTCATGTGGACCAACAAGCCACTATTATATCCAAACTCTTTTCCACATGTTTTGCAAGAATATGGTTTCTCACCCGTGTGTGCTCTGATATGCCTTAATAAGTCTGATGCGTCACAGAATCCTTTACCGCAAGTTTTGCAAATGTACGGTTTCTCTCCTGTGTGGGCTCTTCTCATATGGACCAACAACTCACTGTTTTGTCTGAAATCTTTTCCGCATGTTTCACAATAATACGGCTTCTCACCTGTGTGGCTTCTGATTTGCCTTTTTAATGAGACATCACTGAATCTTTTTGTACACGTCTTGGAAACACACGGCTTTTCACCTGTGTGAGTTCTCAAGTGATTTTCCAGGTGATGTTTAAGTCTGAAATCCTTTCCACATGTTTTGCAAGAATAAGGTTCCTCACCTGTGTGAACTCTCAGGTGTGTCTGCAATGCTGAATTATGCTTAAAGTCTTTGCCACATGTGTCACATATGAAAGACCTTTTACCTGTTTGAGTATTAGGGTGAATCTCTGACACGTTACTGATGTCTACATTGTTACTGTGACAAAAGGTATCAGTCTCCTGCTTCAGTACAAGCTGCTCTCCCTCCTGACTGGTGCACAGGTCCTCCTGCTCCTCTTTAATCTGTGGAGGCTCTGGGTCCTCTTGGTCCAGACTGGAGTTCCTCTCCTGAATCCAGAGCTGCTGGTCAGAGAGAACCTCCTCCTCCTTACAGACATGTTGCTGTGGAGCTCTGGATGGACAGACAACACAACACCAGAACACTTGTTCTCTTTTTCTTAAGACCATAGACTGCACAAATAATGAATGGAGCTTTACCACTGGCTAAAAAAGTGAAGGCAATGCGACAGCTCATTAAAGCTGCATTCTATCTAATTTTCAACAGGGGCCGGCTCCACTAGCGCCAAAAATAAGTCTAAGAGAATAAGAGAAAATGACCCACCGCATCATCCCTAAAAATTATAGAAAAGCCCTGTGTTCTGGCTGCACCGTCTGACGCTTAGCGATGCTAACCATGGCACTGTGTACATTAAAATAGACCTGACCTTGTTTTTGGGGGCTATACGTGTTTTTCAAAATTAAATTTATTGGAACGACTTTTGTCTCTTGTTCAGATTTTGGTAGCACCTTGCTAACCAAACTAGCTAGTGCTAGCATTAGCTGGTAATGTTAATTTAAGGGAAAGTTTGCAGATTTTCTATGTACTTTCGTACATGCTGATGAACAGCAGTTGCCCGGAGGTCTGCATATACCAACAGATAGAAAAAACCAGAGACCTAGGGCATTTAGAAGGGCTCTCTCTATATATATTATATATAATATATATATATTATATATAATATATATATATATATATATTATATATATTATATATAATATATATTATATATACATATATATATATTATATATAATATATATAATATATATATATATATATATATATATATATATATATATATATATATATATATATATATATATATATATATATATATATATATTTACAATATACAGGAGGGTTTCTGAGCAATTACCAGAAGGGTGTAGAGAAGTGTATAGAAAAGAATTTATCAAGTAAGTATAAAAGTTTTTGTAAATGTACAGCTTCTCTCCTGTGTGTGTGAGTTGTCAATTGGACCAACAAGCCACTATTTTGGCGGAAAACCTTTTCCACCAAAATACAGCAAATGTTTTTCAAGAATATGACTTCTCACCTGTGTAGATTCTCAGGTGTCTCTGCAATAGTGAATTACACTTAAAGTCTTTCCCACATGTGTGACATATGAAAGACTGTTTACCTGTCTGAGTATTACGGTGAATCTCTGAGGTGTTAGTGTTGTCTACGTTGTTGCTGTGATTTCTGCTCTTGCGTCGTCTCTTCTTTGGTTCTGGCTCTGCATTTCTAGTTGGTCCTGAGTCTCCATGCTTGCCTCCTTTCTGATCTTTGCTCTCAGCTTCATGAGAGTTGTGAGAGAGGAGCTGGTGGTCACTGATTGCTTCTGACACCACAGAGGTTAGAACTGGCATGTTGAGCTGCTGGTCAGAGAGAACCTCCTCCTCCTTACAGACATGTTGCTGTGGGAGCTCTGGAGGGACAGACAACACAAGAAATAGGATACAACTGTTATTGGATAAAAACAGAACACTTGCTCTCTTTTTCTGAGACCATAGACTGTAGAAAATAATGGATGGAGTTCCCGGTCAGAAAAGTGAAGCAAATGCTGAAGCTCCTTAAAGATGCATTTTCAAAAATGTTTTTCGAATTGTTTGGCTTCTGACCTTCTACAGATTGTGAACACGTCTCTTCTTTCAGGTATCTTTCCACAGGCCCTGAAAACTGCAGTAATCAAGCCACTCTTAAAAAAAGAACAATCTAGACACATCACTAATGAGCAACTATAGGCCGATATCAAACCTTCCATTTTAAAGTAAAATCATTGAAACTGTGGTTTCTCAACAACTCAACCATTTCTTGTCACTAAACAACAGTTTTGATACCTTTCAGTCGGGTTTCACCAAACAACAGCTCTTGTCAAAGTCTTTAATGACATCCACCTTAACACAGATAGTGGCAAAGTTTCAGTCTTAGTATTACTAGATCTCAGTCTTTAGTATTACTAGATCTCAGTCTTTAGTATTACTAGATCTCAGTCTTTAGTATTACTAGATCTCAGTCTTTAGTATTACTAGATCTCAGTCTTTAGTATTACTAGATTTCAGTCTTTAGTATTACTAGATCTCAGTCTTTAGTATTACTAGATCTCAGTCTTTAGTATTACTAGATCTCAGTGCTGCATTTGACACGGTCGACCATGACATATTACTAGACCGATTGGAGAACTGGGTTGGCCTTTCTGGATCAGTACTAAACTGGTTTGAATCCTCCTTAAAGAACAGGGACTACTTTGTGTCAATAGGTAATTATACATCTGAGCGTACAAATATGACGTGTGGAGTTCCGCAAGGCTCCATTCTGGGGCGGCTGTGGCTCAGCGGTACCGCGGTTGCCTGCCAATTGGAAGGTTGGTGATTCAATCCCTGGCCCTGCAGTCCCATGTCGAAGTGTCCTTGGGCAAGACACTGAACCCCGAGTTGCCCCCAATCGGAGTGTGAATGTGTGTGCATGTTTATCTGATGAGCAGGTGGCACCTTGTACGGCAGTCTCGGCCACAGTGTATGAATGTGTGTGAATGGTGAATGTATCCTGTATGATGTAAAAGCGCTTTGAGTAGTCGTTTAGAAGACTAGAAAAGTGCTTTATAAATACAGCACATTTACATCTACATTCTGGGGCCTCTTCTGTTTAACTACACGCTTCCACTGGCTCAGATTATGGAAAACAACAAAATAAGTTACCATAGTCATGCAGAAGACACACACATTTACATAACCTTATCGCCAGGGGACTATAGTCCAATACAAAAACTGACTAAGTGCATCAAACAAATTAACGGCTGGATGTGCCAGAACTTTCTGAAATTAAATGAAGGAAAAACTGAGGTGGTTGTTTTTGGAGCAAAAGAGGAGCGATTAAAAGTCTGCGCTCAGCTTCAACAACAATGTTAAAAACAGCCGACAAAGCCAGAAATCTTGGTGTAGTCATGGAATCTGAATTGAATTTTAACAGCCACATTAAGACAATTACAAAGTCAGCCTTTTATCACCTTAAGAATATATCAAGGGTTAAAGGACTTATGTGTCAGCCGGATTTGGAAAATCTTGTCCATGCTTTTATCTTCAATAGACTGGACCACTGTAACGGGGTCTTTACAGGTCTCCCTAAAAAAAAAAAAAAATCACTCAGACAGCTGCAGCTGATTCAGAACTCTGCTGCTCGAGTCCTCACTAAGACCAAGAGACTGGATAACATCACTCCAGTCCTCACTAAGACCAAGAGACTGGATCACATCACTCCAGTCCTCACTAAGACCAAGAGACTGGATCACATCACTCCAGCAAAAAAAGCCAGCGTTCAGTTTCTATGCGCCTCATATCTATAACAAACCCCCAGAAAACTGCAGATCCGCTGCTACTCTCAGTTCTTTTAAATCAAGGCTGAAGACCTTTCTTTTTGATGTTGCCTTTCTCTAACGTTTAATTTCTTATACTGCACTGTAACTATTAATTTTGTGTTTTACCCGTTTTTATTTTTAACTGTTTATTCTTGTTTTATCTGTTTATTTAAATGTTTAACTGATTTTGTGTAAAGCACTTTGAATTGCCCTGTTGCTGAAATGTACTCTACAAATAAAGCTGCCTTGCCTTCTATCTCATTTCAGCAGGCTCCAAAAAGAAGTCTGTTTTATAGAAGTCGATGAGAAAATGACCCTACGTCTAACTTAATGCATTACTCAGTAAACATGACTTTATGGTCTCAATCACTAGTTTGGTCCCAGTTATTGAATGCACCTTGCTAACCAAACTAGCTAGTGCTAGCATTAGCTGGTAATATTAATTTAAGGTAAAGTTTGCAGATTTGCTATGTACTTTCATACATGCTGATGAACAGCAGTTCCCGGAGGGGTGTATATACCAACAGGTAGAACAAACCAGAGACCTAGGGCATTTAGAAGATTTAGAAGGCTTTCCCAGATATATTTACAATATACAGGAGGGTTTCTGAGCAATTACCAGAAGGGTGTAGAGAAGTGTATAGAAAAGAATTTATCAAGTAAGTATAAAAGTTTTTGTAAATGTACAGCTTCTCTCTTGTGTGTGTGAGTTGTCAATTGGACCAACAAGCCACTATTTTGGCAGAAAATCTTTTCCACCAAAATACGGCAAATGTTTTTCAAGAATATGACTTCTCACCTGTGTAGATTCTCAGGTGTCTCTGCAATAGGAATTAAACTTAAAGTCTTTCCACCATGTGTGACATATGAAAGACTGTTTACCTGTCTGTATCAGGGTGAATCTCTGAGGTGTTAGGGTTGTCTACGTTGTTGCTGTGACTTCTGCTCTTGCGTCGTCTCTTCTTTGGTTCTGGCTCTGCATTTCTAGTTGGTCCTGAGTCTCCATGCTTGCCTCCTTTCTGATCTTGGCTCTCAGCTTCATGAGAGTTGTGAGAGAGGAGCTGGTGGTCACTGATTGCTTCTGACACCACAGAGGTTAGAACTGGCATGTTGAGCTGCTGGTCAGAGAGAACCTCCTCCTCCTTACAGACATGTTGCTGTGGGAGCTCTGGAGGGACAGACAACACAAGAAATAGGATACAACTGTATTGGAGAGACAAACAGAACACTCTTTTTCTTGAGACCATAGACTGTAGAAACGATGAACGGAACTTCCGGGTCAGAAAAGTGAACCAATGCTGAAGCTCCTTAAAGCGGCCTTCTCTCGAATTTTCAGCAGGCTCCAAAAAGAAGTCTGTTTTATGGAAGTCTTTGAGAAAATGACCCTACTTCTCACTTAAAGAAATTGAGAAATTTGAGAAATTACTCATGATCATAATTACTTTATGGTCTCAATCACTAGTTTGGTCCCATTTATTGAAAGTAAAATAAAGGATTAATCAGAGGATGTTCCAGGACCTTTCAAACAGGCCTGTGGCTTTAATTATTGTAAAATCTAAAAATTAAATCTGACGTGATTTGTCCCACACAGTACAGGGATAAACTGAATAGTCCAGGTGATATGTTCACTTTTTCATAAAAGAATTGAATTGGTAGGCTTGTAAAGTTTGGGGCCCTGAATATTTTCAGAAATGGAGCCATTGCAAAAATGCTTTGTGGCGGCCATTTATCTTTCCCCTGTAACCAAATTATGTATTTTGCATCATATCTCCTCAAGGAAACATGAAAAACGCAGTAGGTGCTGTCTACCTCGATGTTTTCACGGTCAACAAGTAGTAAGACCTAAAGTCCAACCGATCTTTAAGGCCAATACCCATACGAATATTTGGTTATTTAAATATCCAATATGCAGATATATATATATATATATATGCAGAAACCCATTACAAAACAAACAGATTTCCCTAACATTAGTTATTTGTAGTTATTCGTGAGTTCTCACTACAATAATGATAATTTGTTTTATTGTCACTGACAATAACAGAACAGAGGAATATCAAAATATATTAAAGTTCTGATAAATGAAATGTATAATGATGTACAACAGGGAAGTTGTAAAGCGTCCTCTGGTGGACAAACTATGCAACGCCAATGCTCATAACATGGTTGACAGTCCATTTTTATTTTTTAAATATTCATTTATCAGAATTATTTATTTGTCATTATAAAGGATAGACCGGGAAATGCCTAATATCGGCCCTGCCGATATATCGGTCAGTCTCTAGTTGGACCTAAGACCTATAACTGAATAGATATGTATTTATTAAATATAAGGACCAGTTGTTGTGTTATAACTTGGGGCCCTCCAGTTTGGGAACCACTGTCAGGGTCAATCAACAAAAACATTATGTGTTTAAAACTCTGAAAAAGCAGGTTTTCAACAACTCAATCTCTTCTAGTCACTCAACAGTTTTGATGCCTTCCAGTCGGGTTTCTGACCACACCACAGCACTCAGACGGCTCTTGTTAAAGTCTTTAATGACATTCACCTTAACAGAGATGGTGCCAAAATTTCAGTCTTAGTATTACTTGACACGGTCGACCATGACATATTACTAGACCGACTGGAAAACTGGGTTGGCTTTCTGGCTCAGAACTAAATTTTTGGTTTGAAGGTTTGAATCCTACTTACAGAATAGGGATTACTTTGTATAGGTAATTATGCATCTGTGCATACAAATATGACATGAGGAATTCCCCAAGGTTCCGTTCTGGGGCGTCTTCTGTTTGACATAAACATACGGTGTGTCTCAAATGGCGGACTTCTGTACTTACACAACTATTTGAGTACATAGTGCGCTCACATTGTTGAAGTGCGGACAAATGCAGTGCACTTAGAGTACCCGGATGGTGAACTCATAACGGTCAAAAAGTTGAATGTGGATCAATGGACACTTTCCCCCCTCAACGGTCACCATCTTGTCTACGTAGTGATGCGAACAAAAGTAGAAAAACTTTCTATAATGACGGCTGAGGACGCGATAGCGGGACCCGCAACGGAGCAATATGTTTTTGCTATACGTATAACATAAGCCACCCAATATGTATATCTGGCTCATTTTACAGTCGGTAATGATTTCTGTATCGCAAATTTGTCATTAATGAATATTTCGACATCAAACCACCTGTAATATGTCTTTGTGACAATTTTTCAAAGCTTTCACAGCTGTTAGTTTGTGTAAAAAATGCTAGATTAATTACCTGTACTGTCCTGCAGTACTTGTCCTTGTAGGCTATTTGCAGTATATTAAATCGTCCTTGCACGGAGCGCTGAACATCGGAGCTCGGCTTTACAGCTCAGACACAAATAGACCATTAATTTAAAGCTTTTACTCTTAAACACAAAAGGCACGTCCGCTTTAATGTATATTTAAACATATCTGTGGTCACGCTCAGTGCCTCGCTGTGTTGTATTAACTCTGAAACTTTCTCACATTTTGCGTGATGTTGTGGCGTGCTGGTGCTGTATATTAACAAGCTCTTAAAACCTCAGCCCTCCACAACAGCAATGGGCCTCATATCCTGAGACATAAAGTCGACAATTCCTTCTGTGATATTATTTTTGCGTTTGGATGATAGAGGCTTAACATCCAGCATGGTCTGGGGGGGGTCTGGGGAACGCTACCGTGGTTGCGGGTGGGTGTGCCGGTAGTTATAAAACCATTATTAGAGTATGAAATATGCCGACTCTGATATGTTCATATAGCCTACTCCAAACAGACAGGCCAACCTAACGCAGACAGGTTAGCTTACCGTTTTTAGGTGAGACGCCATGTTTGTAGTCCAGCTGCAATATGCAAACTTTGCATTCGACTTTTTTTCCTGTTACTTGTGTCCCTGAATCCGTCGGAGCTCTCTTCTTCCTGCTTCTGGCGAGAGCAGTCGTGTTTTTCCTCCTCTCCCCTCTTATCTCAGCTAGGCTCCTTCCCTGTCTGTCTAGCTTGTCTTGTGAAACTTTGTCTTCTGTCTTTGTCCCCTGCCTGCTGCTTTCCTGGAATATTTGACATGGAATTGATTAACTGGACACTCAGCGCTATTGACAAGATCTTTTCACCCCAGCATGCTTCTCCGGGGGAGCCGTCCTGTCCAAGTGGGACATTCCCTGCAGGCTACGCTCGCGATTCCTGGGAGAATTGGCAAGCGGTCTGCCTGGACGTTCTGACTGTGGAAGACATTGAACATATTTGGATAATTGGAATTCTGTTGGTGGGGCTCCTGATCATTGGAGTTGGGGTCTCACTGACCTATCGGAAAATTGGTAAGACAGCCGCCAGCAAATTTACCCACCAGCTGTCTGGGGAACTTAAAGAGTGTCTACATGGAGTGATTGAGAGGATGAAGGTTTTACATCTGAGGGCTGACCAGTCCAGCGAACTGTCTCGCAACATCTCAGACCAGTCTGGGGGGGCGCAGAGGGGGACTGAAACCATCAGGGCCCAGTCGGTGGAGTTGCTACGGGTAACCACTGGCAGAGTAGGTCAATGGACTGACCAAATCACTACATGAGCTGGATGCTCGTATGACGCTGAGGTCGGTAACAATTGAGTGATGGACATTGATTCTGCACAGTGCCCTGCTATGCCATGAACTACTACAAAGAACTACTACAAACTACTATTATTTGGGACTGTTATTGCCACTCTTCATTCTAACCCCAACCGGTCGTCAGACACCGCCTACCAAGAGCCCTGGGTCTGGGTCTGGGTCTGTCCGAGGTTTCTTCCCAAAGGGGAGTTTTTCCTCGCCACTGTCACACTGTTGCTTGCTCTGGAGGAAACTACTAGAACTGTTGGGTCCTTGTAAAGTGTCTTGAGATAACTCTTGTTATGAATTGATACTATAAATAAAATTGAATTGAATTCAGACAAATTTCCACCGGGTCAACCTAAATTGGAATGAAATTGCTTAAACTGCCCCCCCCCATCCTTCACCCCAGCAGGAAAACAACCTGCAGCTGGCCTTCTATCTCGTCCTGTGCACTGGCTTATCTCTTCAAGGTCACGCAGACGAACTGAGCTTTTAACAACATAGACAGTCTGACGCCCATATTCACACACACAACTCATCGAACACACACACACACACCATACACTCCCCCATTCCTCCCTGTATCCGTCTGACTGCCTCGATTTTCATGTTTCTTGCTCCCTCCCAGGCCACCTCAAAAAATCCTTCATGTGTCCACATGAACCGTGTGTTGTCTTGTGCATCATGTGTTATGTTGTGTACTGTATACCATGTTGCTGTATTATGTTGTTGTTATGTTGTGTACTGTATACCATGTTGCTGTATTATGTTGTTGTTATGTTGTGTACTGTATACCATGTTGCTGTATTATGTTGTTGTTATGTTGTGTACTGTATACCATGTTGCTGTATTATGTTGTTGTTATGTTGTTATGTTGTGTACTGTATACCATGTTGCTGTATTATGTTGTTGTTATGTTGTTGTTATGTTGTGTACTGTATACCATGTTGCTGTATTATGTTGTTGTTATGTTGTGTACTGTATACCATGTTGCTGTTTGCATAAATGTATACCTTTTGTTGCCTTGCACCTGTACGTGTGTAATCTATCTAAAGTGCAGCGTCGGTACACAGAGACGTCTAAACGTCCTGGAGGAGGAAACATCAGCGAAAACCGACGAATGTAAAACTAACATCACACACACACACACACACACACACACGCTCTCTCTCTCTCTCTCTCACACACACACACACACACACACACACACACACACACACACACACACACACACACACTCTCCCACACTCTCCCAGCGTGGTAGCTCACCTGTCCGGTGTAACCTGACCTCCGGTTTCTCTCCCTCCTGACTGGTGCACAGTTCCTCCTGCTCCTCTTTAATCTGTGGAGGCTCTGGGTTCTCTTGGTCCAGACTGGAGTTCCTCTCCTGAATCCAGAGCTGCTGCTCAGAGAGAACCTCCTCCTCCTTACAGACATGTTGCTGTGGGAGCTCTGGATGGACAGACAACACAACACCAGGACACTTGTTCACTTTTTCTTGAGACCACAGACTGTAAAAATGAGGGGGGCTAAAAAGTGAAGCCAATGCTGAAGGTCATTAAAGCTGCATTCTATCTCATTTCCAGCAGGGGGCGACTCCACTGGCTCCAAAACTCTATCTGATGTGTAATCAGATACATTAAACCAACTAATTTCTGATGTGTAATCAGATACATTAAACCAACTACATTTCCACACAGACACACACACACACACACACACACACCCCCTCCCAGCGTGGCAGCTCACCTGTCCGGTGTAACCTGACCCCCCCCCTCTCCCAGCGTGGCAGCTCACCTGTCCGGTGTAACCTGACCCCCCCCCCCTCTCCCAGCGTGGCAGCTCACCTGTCCGGTGTAACCTGACCTCCGGGTTCCAGACGACCTCCAGCAGCCGGCGCTGCCGAGATATCTCTTCCTCGTACTCGACCACAGTTGTTTCAACAAGTCGGAATATTTCTTCAGCAGCAGCAGTTAGTCGCTCGGTGACGAACTCTCTCAACCCCTCAACGGAGCACATGGTTGCTTAGTAACAGCTGGAGACCCTCTGCTCTACGACCACAGGACCGTCTTCCTGCTCATTCTACACTTCCGCTGGGTGTCACACTGATTAAGGTCCGACGGTGAAAGGGAAGAAGCTTTTATTTCCGTTTTTAGCTGATGGCATTTTATTTAAACTATGACAAAAAAAATATGTTGGTCACTTTTTTCCAACATTATTATCACATTTACATATATTTTTGGAATTTATGGTCAATAAACCTCATTTATAGGAAATTATCCCTAATGTTTGAGTTAGAAAAGCAGAAATTAGGAATTATTGAGACTAAAATTAAAGGAATGGATGTTGATGATAATCACAACACACAACATGAGGACAACATGGGGACAACATGAGGGCAACATGAGGGCAACATGAGGACAACATGGGGACAACATGAGGGCAACATGAGGACAACATGAGGACAACATGAGGGCAACATGAGGGCAACATGAGGGCAACATGAGGGCAACATGAGGGACAACATGAGGGGGACAACATGAGGACAACATGAGGACAACATGAGGACAACAGACTGTATCAAACATAAGGGTCTTGAAGAATCTACATAAGGGTCTTGAAGAGCCAATGGATCAGTGTAATTAAACAGTTCCACTGATAAATAGCTCTGATTCCTGTGAGTCCATAGAAACCTGACCTGCTGCCTCCTGTTGGTCCGAATCTACCATTACCAAGAGAACAGGGGACCACAGAGGATGAACTTCCCCCCCACTGGTCAAAGACACACTGATGGTTATGATCATCTTTCTTTAGCAATAACTTTTATTATGGTGATAGAAGAAGTTTCCCAAACCATGCAGTCATCACATGGCTGATTACACAACCAACCATTTGTCATTTATCAACCAAATATGCAAAACATTTGGTTTTTGTTTGTTTGTTTGTTTGTTTTATTTGGATCCCCATTAGCTTAGCATACACTAAAAGCTATTCTTCCTCGGGTCCTACAATCTTTCTTTGATAATACTCATCATGACATTTCATTACACACACATACATACATTTGAAAATACAAATCATAAGTAAATCTTACAGTAAACACAAGTAATAGAAGAAATGAAACAAAAGACACTACTCCAAATAGATTAATCTATTTTAAGAAATACGATAACAAAAGCCCTGTACCAACTAATTTATATTAAGTATTTAATTTCTTTGAAATAAATATGTCTTAAGTGATTTTTTAAGTGATTTTTTAAAGCCATACTGAGAGTTGTGTTTGATAGTCGTTGGGGAGTTAAAATCGCATTTGTTTCTCATACTAATGACACATGTCCGTGTGTTTGTTCATGTAGGAAGGCATTGGGAAATGTCACAGATGAGCTCATCAATGCACAGCTGACAGTTTTAAAATCTCCTGCGGCCAACTTCTTTTTAACACGCTGCCACATGGAGCTTAATACGCACGTCTCTCGTTGTCACAGCACACAGGAAGACGGATGTTAGGTAATATTTGACATTTATTTTAAGCTGTTTTAAATTCTAAATGTTCACACACACACCCGAGCACACACACGGGTCCCGTCGGGCTCGGTCGGGTATCCATCCTCTAACACAGACACACAAACACACACACACACACAGACACACACACACACACAGACACACACACACACACACACACACACACACACACACACAGACACACACACAGACACACACACACACAGACACACACACACACACACACACACACACACACACACACACACACACACACACACACACACACACACACACACACACACACAGACACACACACACACACAGACACACACACAGACACACACACACACAGACACACAGACACACACACACACACACAGACACACACACACATTGCTCTGTACCTAACTGAACGTTGAATTGACTTAGTTTTCCCTTTAGGTAAAATAAAACTCCCTCCTACTGCACGCCTCGTAGGATAATGATGTGTCGCAGTACTAAAGGATAGTTTTGTGTATAAAGTAAAAGGTGTTTTGTTTGTTATAATGTTATGTAAAAAAAAAAAAAAAAAACATTAGCGAATACACAAATCTATTTTTAACTTTAAGCCATGAGAGTTGTTCATGCATTTTATCAACATTTGATCTAAACCCCCCCGAGTGAGTCACACGTGCAGCTTTATTCTGAATCACTTGTAATTTTTTTCATATTAATTGCTGAAGTGCTGGACCAATCACAGAGCAGTAATCCAGATGTGAAAAAAAACAAAGCCTGAAGGACTTGTTTAACTGTCTGTGGTGTGAAGATGTTTGCACACCTTTTAATAACTAACAAGGTGTGGCCCATTTTAGTTACCAGTTTCTCAACGTGTTTGTCCCAACACAATCTATCGTCAATCATCACACCCAAAAGTTTAGCCTCTTCTCTTTGCTCTACAAAAGTTTGCTCTATACTGAGTTCAAGTTTCGGTTTGGAACTTAAAGAAAAATGAGTTCCAACCACTAAACTGGTGGTTTTAGATACATTGAGAATCAGTTTGTTATTCCTGGTCCAGTTCTGATCCAGTCCTGATCCAGTCCACCACTGACTGTAGCTCTCTCTGTAGTTCAGTATTTAGATCACCAATATTAGTTCCTGATAAATATATAGTAGAATCATCAGCAAACATTGAAATGCTCGCTTTATCTAAAACAGATGGTAAATCATTAGTAAAGATTGTGTAAAGGAGTGGCCCAAGACAACTTCCTTGAGGCACTCCATGTTTCACAAGTTTTTTTAACAGTAAGTTGTGGTCAATTATATCAAATGCTGCAGTAAAATCAAGCATCACAACACCTATTATTTTTCTCTCGTCCATATCCTTAAACCAGTCATCAACCATCTGAGTCAGGGCAGTGGCTGTTGAGTGTTTTCCTCTGTATGCATGCTGAAAAACTGGAATTAAATTATTATTCAAAAAATTAAACTGAATCTGTTCATAAACAATTCTTTCCATTATTTTACCAAGAATTGGTCATAAACTTATTGGTCTACTGTTCAGAGAAAGCCATTTTCTTATTATTTGGTATTGGCACAACTTTACATATTTTCCATGCTTGCAGACATATATTTTCCATAAAACACATATTAGTTATATGAGCAATAGTAGGAGCAATGATTGAAACTATTGGCTTAATCAATTTATATTCGAGATAGTCCTCACCAGGTAGTTTGTTTTTACAATTCATCAGAAGTAATTCAACTTTCGAAACACTTACACTCTTAAATTTAAAGCTACATGTTTTACCTTCCATGATCTTATTTATCAATGTTTTGGACCAATCCGTGTTGTGTATCTGTGTAGTATTTTTAAGATTATTTATTTTATTTATAAAATAATCATTGAGACAATTTGCTATATCACTTGGTTTAGTAAGAAAATTACCTTCATTTTCTAAATAAGCTGGAGTTGATTTATTATTTCCTCTTAATATATTATTCAATGTATTCATAACTGTTTACTATCATGTTTTATTTCTGTAATTTTCTTGTTATAGTACAATTTCTTCTTTTTCCTATTTAAGTTAGTTACACAATTTCTAAGTTTACAATATATTTGCCAGTCCGATTTGAACGTAGATATAATTGCTGCTTGTTTAGCTCGATCTCTTTCTTTCATTAGATCTTTTAATTCTTCATCTAACCACGGGGTGCTGACATTTCTAACAGTAAACCTTTTAATTGGTGCATGATTTTCAACAATTGTCATTAAACTTTTATCAAAAAGCTGAAATGCTTCCTCTGGATCCTTTTGTAGAAATACCTCTGACCAGTTAGCATTTCTGACATCCTCTTCATATTGCAACTGGTTAAATCTCTAAATGACCTTTTCATTATTACTTTTGGACCCGTTTTAGGAACTTCTGTTTTCCTTACAATTGCAATAAGATTATGGTCACTGCAACCAACTGGCACAGATAAGAAATTTGAGCAAAATTCTGGTCTATTTATAAACATGTGGTCAACACAGGAAGCTGATTGAGTACCATCCCTTTTTATACATATTCTAGTCGGTTTATTTTTAATTTATATATAATATATAATATTGTTTAATTTTCCTAGGGCAGTCAGAGGAATTCCAATCTATGTTGAAATCACCCATTAAGATTCATATTACTAACATGATCTAGCATCTCACATAGTTAGTCCAAACACTCACTATTAGCATCTGGAGGTCTATAACAGCATCCCATGAGTATCGGCTTAAGATGTTTCAGGCTAACCTTTAACCAAATTACTTCAATACTAGAATACATCAAGTCTTGCATCACTTTGACAGGTATGTGATGTTGAATATAAATAACAACTCCTCCTCCATGTGAATTCCTATCATTCCTAAACATGTTATCCATCCATCATCAAAGTTGCATCATCAGATGTAGAGTCTAAATGGGTTTCAGACACTGCCAATATGTGCAAGTTGTTTGGTTGCAGTATTTCTGTTAAATCACTCAATTTATTCCTGAGACTGCATATATTAATATGGGCAATTTTAAGACCTTTCTTTGGTAGTTTATGTAACATACCAAAAATCAATATCTTTCTTTAGATTCTGTTAGATTCTATATCGGAGTAACAACATTTACAAAAAAGAACTAAATTAAACCACCTACACAATTCAAGCAGAAAAAATTGTATTGGCACTCTAATTGTCAAAATTGCAATAGTAAATAAGTAAGCTGAACTCCTTTTGAATTAAATTTCCTTGATATAACTCTCAGATTCCAACACTAATTATATCACTGAATCTGTATCTGGCACTTATGCTAACAACTTAGGCAAATATCTACCGTCTTTCTAGCTAATCAATTAATAAATCAACATAATATACAAGGCTATGGAATCAGTAATTGTACAATATATTATATTCTCCAATTTATGTCCAGATTCCAATTCCCAACTCAAAGCTTTATATCAAGCCAGTTCTTAACTTAGTTCAGTTCCTCATACCTGCATCTGATGCACTTATTTCTGGTGCCAGTCCCATCAAATACCTAATTGCCAGGCAGTGTCGGTCCAATCACTTGGTTGTAGTAGATTTCTCCTGATTTATTATCTTGAAAGTATTTTGTCTCTCCCTTAAATGTTATGATCTGTGTCGCAGGATGAATAGGTCCATGTTTAAATTCCTGCCTGGTATAGTTTCATTCTCAGATCTTTGAACTGCGCTCTCCTCTTGGACACCTCCGCTGTTAAATCCGGAAAGATTTTAACATTCATCCCTCTAAAATGGAGGACTTTTTCTTGCTTTGCTATTTGTAACATGTGAGTGTCTTTTGTGTCTGACAGTGTTGTGGTGTCAGACACAAAAGCTAATGGTCACAAATAGAGGGTTTTCACAGCGCGTCATCAGACCGGCGGTCGTCATATTGGTGGTATTCTGCATCTGCACTGAAGTAGATCCCCAACGTCGTCAAGGAAACTGGTTATTATTGTCATGGCTGTACCAATAGGTCAGACCGAGAAAAACATTGGAATATTATCGACTTCCAAAAGTTATTAAAAACCAGGGAGAGGATGCCAGAAGTTATCAGAGGAAAGGAAAAGCTCAAAGTCCCTCAGGTAGTGGAGGGAGCAGACTGGGCTCTTTTAGGTGATGGAGAGTCACGTGGCTCCACCTTGAGTATCACAATGATGAGTTAAGGGCAGGTTGATTAAAGACGTTATTGCATTACAACAAGTCACACAGTCTTAAATGACTTGGTACTGCGTCCCCCCCATCGTCTGTTTATAGGCCTCCTAACCTCTGTAGGATTTAAGGTCTGCAGCTGTGTAAGCAGGTTGTTGACTATATTGGGATATGCAACTGAAGGAAGAATCACAGGGTCATCATGGATACAACATGTGACCGGAACCTCCTGCAAAGATCTGCTGGAGGCTTTACATAGAACTATCAAATACTACTTGAGATACATGGATTTAAGTCCTTGTTAAACTTTAAACTAAAAGTGATTCTGAGATAATTTGTAAATCAACAATCAGCAAGACCAACCAACAACTTCCCATCATGCCTTTAACAGCCACTACTGTCCTCTCACTGTGAAAATACTGTTAATAACAGAAGTGACAGTCATACGAAGGGAAACTTTACATTAGGATAGTGACATCTTATCAAATATTTAACGTTCAGTAAAAGAGATGTAACTACTGCAAACGTATTTCAGGTAAACACGTCTCTACGAGAGTTTCAGCTCCATGGTTTCTCCTGTCTATGTTGATCCTCGGGTAACTTTTCCCATAATTGCTGCAGAAATGTTCCTACTCGCTTCTGAGGGTTCTTATCAGTTTTGGCCATGGAGGACTAGAACTTTATAATCAAAATTCAAAAGATCAATATTAGATTAGATTTGATCCTCTGTCTGAAGCATTGGAGAATCTTTTCCTGTAGGTCTTGCCATCCTACGACGTCTCACCTGTGTGAGTTCTCAAGTGAGTCAACAACTTATCTTTACGCCCAAACTCTTTTCCACATGTTTTGCAGGAATATGGCTTCTCACCTGTGTGAGTCATCATGTGTTTTTTTAAAGAGGAAGAGTCAAAGAATTTGCTCCTGCAGATCTTGCAAGAATACGGCTTCTCACCTGTGTGAGTTCTCATGTGGACCAACAAGCCACTACTATTCCCAAACCCTTTTCCACATGTTTTGCAGAGATATGGCTTCTCACCTGTGTGCGTTCTCATATGACTTCTTAATGTTGAAGCGACACAGAATCTTTTACCGCAGGTTTTGCAATCGTATGGCTTCTCTCCTGTGTGGGCTCTTCTCATGTGGACCGACAAGTTACCACTACACCCAAACTCTTTTCCACATGTTTTGCAGGAATATGGCTTCTCACCTGTGTGTGTTCTCATATGCCTTAATAAGTCTGAAGTGTCACAAAATCCTTTACCGCAGGTTTTGCAATCGTATGGCTTCTCTCCTGTGTGGGCTCTTCTCATGTGGACCAACAAGTTACTACTACCCCCAAACCCTTTTCCACATGTTTCACAGGAATATGGCTTCTCACCTGTGTGAGTTCTCATGTGGAGCAACAAGTTACTACGACCCCCAAACCCTTTTCCACATGTTTTGCAGGAATATGGCTTCTCACCTGTGTGAGTTCTCATGTGGAGAGACAAGTTACTACTACCCCTAAACTCTTTTCCACATGATTTGCAAGAATAAGGCTTCTCACCTGTGTGGATTCTCAGGTGTCTCTGCAATAGTGAATTACACTTAAAGTCTTTCCCACATGTGTGACATATGAAAGACTGTTTACCTGTCTGAGTATCAGGGTGAATCTCTGAGGTGTTAGTGTTGTCTACGTTGTTGCTGTGACTTCTGCTCTTGCGTCGTCTCTTCTTTGGTTCTGGCTCTGCATTTCTAGTTGGTCCTGAGTCTCCATGCTTGCCTCCTTTCTGATCTTGGCTCTCAGCTTCATGAGAGTTGTGAAAGAGGAGCTGCTGGTCACTGATTGCTTCTGACACCACAGAGGTTAGAACTGGCATGTTGGCTACAGACTCTTTCTCTGCTGCCCTTAGAGTGTCATCATCAGGACTGAAGTTCAGAGTCTGACCTTCACTGTGGTCACTTTCCTCATAAGTAGGAGTCAACATAAAGGTATTAGTCTCCTGCTTCAGTACGAGCTGCTCTCCCTCCTGACTGGTGCACAGGTCCTCCTGCTCCTCTTTAATCTGTGGAGGCTCTGGGTCCTCTTGGTCCAAACTGGAGTTCCTCTCCTGAATCCAGAGCTGCTGGTCAGAGAGAACCTCCTCCTCCTTACAGACATGTTCCTGTGGGAGCTCTGGGGGGACAGATAACACAAGACCAGAACACCAGACTGTAAAAATGATGAATGCAGCTATGGGGGGCTAAAAAGTGGAGCCAATGCAGAAGCTTATTAAAGCTGCATTCTATCTAATTTTCAGCAGGCTCCACAAATAAATGTGATCTATTAGATTATAAGAGAAAATTATCCTACTTCACACTTTATTTACAACCTTTTCATAATGAGTTTATATGTCTCAATCACTAGTTTCAAGTCTTCTTCAATACAGCAGCATGATGTTAATTCAGTAAATTATGGTCCTATTTATTTAGAAAGATGATAAAGCAGGGGATGATTTAGGGCCTGGCTACACAGCCACCTGTCAATCAGGACGGAGACTTAGGCTGCGTTTAGACTAGACCGCACAATGCTGCTTCAATTCACAGAGAAAGAAAGATAGGCCACCGCAGCGTGACCCAGAGCAGCATTTCTCTAAAAGTTGAGTCGGTCTCAACTTTCCACCAAAGCCCACCGCGTTTTTTTCATCAAAGATTTAAAAAGATTTCGTCCTTGAAAAAGTATTTATTGTTCAGAATTCGGTAGCATCTTGCTAACCAAACTAGCTAGTGCTAGCATTAGTTGGTAATGTTAATTTAAGGGAAAGTTTGCAGATTTTCTATGTACTTTTGTACATGCTGATGAACAGCAGTTCCCGGAGGTCTCACCTTTGTGAGTTCTCATTTGGACCAACAAGCCACTATTTTGGCTCACATCTTTTCCAAAAATATTATTTCTCACCTGTATGGATTCTCAGGTGTTTCTTCAAACCTGAATTACACTTAAAGTCTTTCCCACATGTGTGACATATGAAAGACTGTTTACCTGTCTGAGTATCAGGGTGAATCTCTGAGGTGTTAGTGTTGTCTACGTTGTTGCTGTGACTTCTGCTCTTGCGTCGTCTCTTCTTTGGTTCTGGCTCTGCATTTCTAGTTGGTCCTGAGTCTCCATGCTTGCCTCCTTTCTGATCTTGGCTCTCAGCTTCATGAGAGTTGTGAAAGAGGAGCTGCTGGTCACTGATTGCTTCTGACACCACAGAGGTTAGAACTGGCATGTTGAGCTGCTGGTCAGAGAGAACCTCGTCCTCCTTACAGACATGTTGCTGTGGGAGCTCTGGAGGGACAGATAACACAAGAACATATGACTGTTATTGGAGAGAAGAACAAAACTCTTGTTCTCTTTTTCTTGAGAACACAGTACAAATAATGTACTGTAGAAATAATGAATGGAGCTTCTGTTCAGGCGATTAAAGGTGCCTTTTGCGTCAGTATCTGAATAAGTGAATGTTAATGGGTTGCCCAAGCATGTCTTCGCGGTGTGCCATCGGTCTGCCAAAAACTGATTGCTGTCAACCCTACATGCAAATAATGAAACTATTCATATTTATAAATTGATGTTACTGTACACATTAAGCATCAGTTAAATACATATGTATTTTTGTTCAGTTTAGTTTAATAGCAGTTCCATGTAAATGGAGTAGTGATACTACTAACTATAATAATTGATGCATGTTATTCCTACATTTCATTATATTACAGAAACCATAGTGAGGTCCCACTCATTTAATCCAGAGTGGCTAGCATTATGTGTGTGTGCTAGTTAAAGCACCATACATCTATCTGTGGCGATGCTAACTCATTACAGCAACTACTTCTAGATCATCTAAATGAAATAGGAGGTGTTAAGCCAACCAACACCTTCTTCATCACACTGGCAACCAAGCTAACACATGCTCTATAAGGACACTGCACTAGTTACAATCTGTATTCTATCTCATTTTCAGCAGGGGGCGACTCCACTGGCTCCAAAAATAACTTTGATCTATAAGAGTATAAGAGAAAAGACATTACTTCTCACTTAATTTACAAGCTTTTCATAATACGTTTATGGTCTCAATCGCAAGTTTTAAGTTTTCTTCAAGACCACTTGATGTTCATTTAGTAAATTATGGTCCCATTTATTTTAAGACAGACCATAATCCATACATGCTGATTCACGGTAGCTACCGGATGTCTGCGTCTACACACAGGTGAAACAAACCAGTAACCTAGGGCATTTAGGAGATGTATGGCTTTCCTAGATATATTAATATACATGGGGTTTCTAAACAATTACCAGATCAGAAGGGTGTAGAGAAGTGTATAGGACAGAATATATCAAAGTATAAAGGTTATTGTACATGTACAGCTTCTCACCTGTGTGAGTTCTCAATTGGACCAACAAGTCACTATTTTGTCTGAAATCTTTTCCACGTTTTGCAAGAATATGACTTCTCACCTGTGTGTATTCTCAGGTGTTTCTTCAAACCTGAATTATACTTAAACTCTTTCCCACGTGTCACATAAAAAACGCTTACCTGTTTGAGTATTACGGTGAATCTCTGACGTGCTGGTGTTGTTTAAGTTGTTACTGTGACAAAAGGTATCAGTCTCCTGCTTCAGTACGAGCTGCTCTCCCTCCTGACTGGTGCACAGTTCCTCCTGCTCCTCTTTAATCTGTGGAGGCTCTGGGTCCTCTTGGTCCAGACTGGAGTTCCTCTCCTGAATCCAGAGCTGCTGCTCAGAGAGAACCTCCTCCTCCTTACAGACATGTTGCTGTGGGAGCTCTGGATGGACAGACAACACAACACCAGGACACTTGTTCACTTTTTCTTGAGACCACAGACTGTAAAATGAGGGGGGGGAATAAAAAGTGAAGCCAATGCTGAAGGTCATTAAAGCTGCATTCTATCTCATTTCCAGCAGGGGGCGACTCCACTGGCTCCAAAACTCTATCTGATGTGTAATCAGATACATTAAACCAACTAATTTCCACACAGATACACACACACACACACACACACACACACACACACACACACACACACACACACACCCCTCTCCCAGCTCACCTGTCCGGTGTAACCTCCCAGCGTGGTAGCTCACCTGTCCGGTGTAACCTGACCCCCCCCCCCCAGCGTGGCAGCTCACCTGTCCGGTGTGGACCCCCCCTCTCCCAGCGTGGCAGCTCACCTGTCCGGTGTAACCTGACCCCCCCCCCCCTCTCCCAGCGTGGCAGCTCACCTGTCCGGTGTAACCTGACCTCCCAGCGTGGGTTCCGGTGACGACCTCCAGCAGCCGGCGCTGCCGAGATATCTCTTCCTCGTACTCGACCACAGTTGTTTCAACAAGTCGGAATATTTCTTCAGCAGCAGCAGTTAGTCGCTCGGTGACGAACTCTCTCAACCCCTCAACGGGGCACATGGTTGCTTAGTAACAGCTGGAGACCCTCTGCTCTACGACCACAGGACCGTCTTCCTGCTCATTCACCAGCAGCGGGCAGCTTTATATTTTTATTTAGAAAGGACATAACATATAATACTCTCGTTGGGAATACAAAACGGAAATACAATATAAAGCTGTCTATGTGAGAAATAATGACCTGAATACAAGAGAACAGAACAAGGGGGAGATACTTAAAAATACAAGTTAAAGGCCAAAAGGCCAGAGAAGATCAAATGAACATTTAGAGAGAGTTTCCTAGAGAGCGCTGCTGTTGTTTACTTCCGCTGGGTGTCACACTGATTAACGTCCGACGGTGAAAGGGAAGAAGCTTTTCTTTCCGCTTCCAACTGATGTCTCTTCATTCAAACTAACAGCTTCCTCGTGACATTACTCGGTAAATCCATCTGTTCTCAGGCCTAAAACTCGGCCTCTTCTGAGATGAAGTCTGACAACACAGAAAATAACTTCAAATAATAATGTTTGGATTTACGATCATTTTATTCATTTTTTTGGTGTCACTTATAATTCTTCACATTTCGACATCATTCCACACAAATAACAAGACGGAGATGAACGAGTACACGTGTGTCAACGTAGAAATAGAAAGAATGAAATAAAGAAGCTGAAAATAAGAAGAGAATGAAGAGATGAATAATATTCCAGCATTATATCTCTGGAAATACCAATGTTACGCAACGCTGTTGGAAACATTAATCAGAATGATTCACTACAGAAATCAGCAAAAACCCTGAAAACTCCTGAATCACAAGAGATAGAAAATAAGAACATTCATTCATTACAAAAAGAAAACTCCTTTGTTACAAAATCAGTAAAATCCTGTTCCAACAACAACAACAGTAATCTATTACTGAATCAGAAATGGAAGTGCAGCGGGGACAAAGTTGTCTCGTCTCATCTGATCGCCTGTCTCCCACTGGGGGACTCACTCAGAATAGAAAGGTTACACCATGATGCTTTAAGATCATAATTAATCACTATGCTAATTACAGAATAATCAAGACCTGATAACTAATATCAGCACCACAGTTAGAAAATAAGAAATCATTTAGTAAAAGAAAGAAGTCAAATCCATCATTACACAATAAGAACATTCCTGAAATCTAAAGTCCAGTTCAGACCAAAGATCCAGATTGGCTGTTGAACAGGAGACGTCTCCTACGTCCTAAAACCCTAAAACCAGCCTCTGGAGACTCCTAAAAAACCAGCTGACCTGCTGACTTCTATTGGCTGTTGAACAGAGACGTCTCTTCCTACCGTCCTGGAGAAACCAGCTTCTCTCTGTTGAGACTTACGTCCTAAAACCACCAGCTGACTCTCTATTGGCTGTTGAACAGGAGACGTCTCTTTCCTAAAACCGCCTTGGATCTCCAAGCAGCATTGGCTGTTGGGGGCTAAAACCAGCCTCTGGAGCTCCACCAGTTGGAATCTCAAGATAAAATCATAATAAAGAATTTAGAGGACATCTGATTGGGATTAATCACATGTCACACCAACATCTCATGATAAAATCATAATAAAGAATTTAGAGGACATCTGATTGGGATTAATCACATAACTCCAAAACAACAACACGTCACCATAGAGTTGACTCACATTTTGAATCTGTTGTAAATGTTCTTTAAAGGGATGTTTTTAAGTTTTTAAAGGTCAGGTGGAGGTTGTGACGGAACGTAACCCGGTGGGAACTCAGATCACATCACCAGGACATGCAGATACCTTTAGTCCTGAGGACAGAACCATCTGGAAGGACTGAAACTCAACTTGACTTTCTAAAGACTCTTTTCTTTATCCCAGGTACGACTCGCTGGACAAGCCAAAGAAACAGAGATGGCGGCGTGGGGAGGTTTGGCCCGGGTGGATGCTGAGACTCAGCGGTAGCTGTTTTAAGGTTCTGGACCACTCCTCCCAGGTATACCTTAAAGGAAACTACCGTTCTTTACAGCTGCTTTCTAGGATAAGGATCTTTTAAACCCGTTTTGGGGTTAGGAGGGTCAGAGATGGTTGTTCCCATCAGTCTTGTTCCCTTCACTTAGACTCAACAACTCAGGAACAGATGGTCCAGGATGAAAGAAACAAGAGTTACCCTTTAATTGTTCTTGTGAATAGCAAAGCTCTTTACACATGTTGGGAATACCAGGGGGTTTCAGTGATAATAAAATAATATATTAGATATGATTTTCCAAATCAAGGTGTTCTGTAGAATATGTGACCCAATTCTGGTGGTCCTGGGTCCACCTAAGGATCCCTACTGGGTCCCTAAAACAGGGTCTGGACATGTGGGAAGAATAAGACTTGTCAGTAAAATGTACTTTTTAAAACTCATATTTCCTCCCAGATTGGCCCCAGAGACCCCGGACTTTGTACACAAGTACCCAGCATGAGTCTTGTAAGGGTAAATAAATGGGAATTATTCCAAGTGGGGATAAAAAAAGGCATAAATGCTGAACCTCCATGAGGTCCTCGGAGGTGCTACTCTGCTCCCTGAGCTCCTTCCTCTTCAGTCGGCCCTCCTTCAGCTGCAGGGACACCCAGGTTATAATAATCTGGCTCAGTCTTCTTCTGTCTGCACGGCAGCGGCCCCCTGCTGGCCTGGAGATCAGTCTTCTTCTGTCTGCACGGCAGCTGCCCCCAGCTGGCCTGGATATCAGTCTTCTTCTGTCTGCACGGCAGCTGCCCCCTGCTGGCCTGGAGATCAGTCTTCTTCTGTCTGCATGGCAGCTGCCCCCTGCTGGCCTGGAGAGACATGACAGAACACAGATATGACTTCCTGCATCCCTCCTCTCTTCAGTGGTGGAGACAACAGAGAGAGAGAGTCCGTACCCTACAGTAGAAGTAAAGAACGATGTTCTCCAGCAGCAGAACCAGCAGCAGGACGGTCGCTCTGATGATTAAAGGCCTCGGATCTGATGGAACACATGGACAGTAAACACATCACACACCACCATGAGTCCAACAGCTCCCATTAAACACCTGAAACTGACCTGAAAAGATCACTTCAACATGGACACTTATCTCTCACACTTAGTACGCTGCCTATTGACTTTATATCATAGCATGGTCAGAGCTCTGTGATTGGTCACATCAAAAGGTGATTCTCCTAGGACAGAGGTCGGCAACCCGCGGCTCCGGCCGCATGCTCTTTGATCCCTCTGATGCAGCTCAGCTTTTAAAAAATAATGAATGAATATTTAATTAAAACATATTTTATTTTAGTTTGTACAGCAAATTAAAGACATCAGTTCAGGTGTGGCCTCCTCAATTGCCTGTGATGAATCTAAAGACAAAGGTGATATTGAGCAAAAGAGCTGTTCCCCTGGTATGGTAAACAGACTGGGCCACAAGAAGAAATGATCGAGTTGACAGGAGCTTAAAAGGCACAGGGAAAAGGGGGCTTTGAGGCTTCTCCAATTGCAGCAAAGGTAACCCCCCCACCCCCAGTGGAGTGGAAGTTGACTGACACAACGGCTTTTTCCACTGCATCCTGGACAGGAAGTCTCTGGACAGGAAGTTGCTGGAATGGAAGTTGTTCGTTACTGGAAGAGCTGGACAGCACTTATTCTGATCTCCTGCTGCACAACAAAGCCCGGTGGCTGTCCAGAGGCGAGGTGCTGATATGCTTTGCTCACATTTCCTGATCTAGAACAGCCAGAGTGGCTGGAAAAGCTACACGTCTTGGTAGACATGACAGCGCACCTGAACACCAGAACACCAGAACACCAGAACACCTGAACACCAGAACACCGAACACTTGTCTCTGATTTGGACACCTGAACACCCCTGCCACCTGAACACAGCTCCTCAGGGTGAAGATGTTGATGATAATATTTGCCATTCACAGTCCAGTTGACATTGTTCTAACCAAGTTTAGACAGCTAGCTAAGCTACACCAATGTTTGCTAATGTTTAGCCTAGTTAGCTTACTAGGTAAATATTACGGCTGGCGGAGTTTCCGTCAACCCAACGTCTTTTTTCTGAGTTAAAAATGAATTAAAAATTGTTGCATGCGGAAATGTTATTTCATTTTCTCTGCATCGTTCATTGATTTCATAAATGTAACACAGTATAGTTTGTTTATACATTGCACAAAGGCAAAAAAAACCTTATATGCAGAGTTATTTCATTTAAAATTTCAAAGGGTTTTTTGGCTCCCAGTGTTTTCTTTACTGTGTGAAACGGGTCCAGATGGCTCTTTGAGTGGTAAAGGTTGCCGACCCCTGTCCTAGTGAAACACCTGGCTCAGTTCTCAGAGAACCAGAGTTATCCTCGTAACCACACATGCTCTGTCCTTCAGGTAACTGGGAGCTGATTGGTATGAGTCTGGTTCCTATCTGACACGTGGAACACGATGACAGTCGTCACAGAGTCAGTCCAGAAACAACATGTTGTCAGCTGACCATTTTCACTCAGTTTGGACCAATCATCTTCTCCCATCCTGTAAACAGCTTACCCATGATGCTGAGGGAGAGCACCCGGCTCTCAGACGAGAAGTTATGAGAGAAAACATCGAGCTGATAAACACAGCTGTAGTTTCCTTGGTGGGCGGGCTCTGCAACAGGAAACAGGAAGTGGGCAGAGTGATTGACAGCTGGCTGGGTGGTGTTGTGTGCTGAGTCGGAGGAGGTGAAGCTGAGCTGGAAGGAGCCTCCTGGGTACTGTGGCTGGATGGAGCAGCTGATGGTGAAGTTGGAGCCCCAGAACACCTGGAACCCCTGCTGTTGGTCCTCCTCGGAGACCCCGACCACGGAAGAGGACACAGAGATGTTGGGCTGAAGGAGCAGGTCTGGAAACACAGAGACAGACAGACAGACAGACAGACAGTTTGAGGCTTCCAGAAACAAGTCAGCACATAGTCCCCTGCAGAAATCCCTGTTTAAGGACCAGGTCACCATAGAAAGAAGATTGGACAGAGAGTCACATTCATCATCCCAATGTCTTCAGTGCTGTGGACAACTGTGTTTCATGGAGCGGGGAACTTTGGCAAGCCAGGCTTTTTATGATATATATATATATATATATATATATATATATATATATATATATATATATATATATATATATTATATATATTAATTTTGCAACCCCATGTGCATGGACTCAGCTTCAGATGAAGTCCAGTTGAAGGAGTTGATCTCCCTAAAGGCTTTTTAAAGGACCTGCAGAAAGGCAGTCTGGATGTCCCTGGTTTTAAATTGATTTAGGACCCGGGTTTAATGACATTGTTGTTTGAATATGAATGAAAGTGTCTCTGTATATGTGTTGTAGTGTGTATATGTGTTGTAGTGTGTATACGTGTTGTAGTGTGTATATGTGTTGTAGTGTGTATATGTGTTGTAGTGTGTATATGTGTTGTAGTGTGTATATGTGTTGTAGTGTGTATATGTGTTGTAGTGTGTGTTGTAGTGTGTGTTGTAGTGTGTATATGTGTTGTAGTGTGTATATGTGTTGTAGTGTGTATATGTGTTGTAGTGTGTATATGTGTTGTAGTGTGTATATGTGTTGTAGTGTGTATATGTGTTGTAGTGTGTATTTGTGTTGTAGTGTGTATTTGTGTTGTAGTGTGTATATGTGTTGTAGTGTGTATATGTGTTGTAGTGTGTATTTGTGTTGTAGTGTGTATTTGTGTTGTAGTGTGTATATGTGTTGTAGTGTGTTTATGTGTTGTAGTGTGTATATGTGTTGTAGTGTGTATATGTGTTGTAGTTTGTATATGTGTTGTAGTGTGTGTATATGTGTTGTAGTGTGTATTTGTGTTGTAGTGTGTATTTGTGTTGTAGTGTGTATATGTGTTGTAGTGTGTTTATGTGTTGTAGTGTGTATATGTGTTGTATGGTGTATATGTGTTGTAGTGTGTATATGTGTTGTAGTGTGTATATGTGTTGTAGTGTGTATTTGTGTTGTAGTGTGTATTTGTGTTGTAGTGTGTTTATGTGTTGTAGTGTGTATATGTGTTGTAGTGTGTATATGTGTTGTAGTGTGTATATGTGTTGTAGTGTGTTTATGTGTTGTAGTGTGTATATGTGTTGTAGTGTGTGTATATGTGTTGTAGTGTGTATTTGTGTTGTAGTGTGTATTTGTGTTGTAGTGTGTATATGTGTTGTAGTGTGTTTATGTGTTGTAGTGTGTATATGTGTTGTAGTGTGTATATGTGTTGTAGTGTGTATATGTGTGTTGTAGTGTGTTTATGTGTTGTAGTGTGTATATGTGTTGTAGTGTGTGTATATGTGTTTTAGTGTGTATATGTGTTGTAGTGTGTATTTGTGGTGTAGTTTGTGTATTTGTGTTGTAGTGTGTGTATTTGTGTTGTACACACATACAGTGGGTTAAAATTGCCCCCCAGGTAAAATGTGTATTAATGTCATGAAGAAGAAAGAAAAGATGAAAAATCTCCAAAAGGATCAAAAGACAGATTAGACATTCATATAATATTAATAATAATTCATCATTTACACTTTCAACATAACAGAGAACTACTAACTGCTGTCTGCTGACTTTATTTAACGTTACAATATCACAGCTGTAAGTTATCCCACCACGGGGACGGGCTTACCTGAGCAGGTGAGATTAAAGATGGAGGAAGAGGAACCTGATTCTGCACACTCCCTCAGAGCAGATCCAGACTCAACACAGCCAGACCTGATCCATCCACACAGATCTGTATGAGGACTCTTCTCTCTCTACAGAAACAGCAGAGCCACAGTCTAACTCTCTGCAGGCAGCAGCTGCTGTCTTCAGGGTCCAGCGAGAGTAATCCACAGGTCTCCATTCTCTGTTACGTTTCACCTCCAGTGTCCCTGCACAGCGACTGGCCCCCCCCACCAACCTGACAGGCTCTGAACAGAAAGCAGAGAGTCATCAGCAAAAGAACAAAGTGAGTATTATTAGAAGAGACATGAACCAATCAGAGCTGCAGCTCCTCTTCTACCTGAGCAGGTGAGTCCAACAGTTTTTTCCAGGTGAGCAGGTGTTTCTATCTGAGCCTGAGCTTCTACAGTCCAGGAGAGCAGACTCATTGCCTCCACACTGGAACTTTTGGTCCTCATTGAGGCTCCACGTCTCCATAGAGCGCCCCTGGAGGACTGAAGGAGCCCCACAGCCAAGCTCCCTGCAGACCACCTCTGCATCCTGCTGGTCAAAGTCCTGTTCACACACTGAGGACCAGGACTGGGTAGACTGGAGTCTTCACCTCCAGTCTGCCTGAGCACAGACTGGTCCTGTTCACCAGCCTGACAGAGTCTGGAGAGATGATAGAAGATAACAGAGAGAGAGAAAAGACCCCAGACCCAGAACAACAAGATGACATCAACCAACAAGTCCCTGATTCAGACTGGACTCAGCATTCTGTGCTCCAACAGAAGATCATCATCAACACCAGAACTCATCTTCATACCGATGTCACACCGCCCGGGAGAGACGCCACAACATTCAAAGTCTATGAAATATGCAAATAGACACAACATTTGTGTCAGTCAAGTCAACGCTGTGTATTTGTCTGAATTAAAAATATTTTTTGTGTGTGGTGATATTTTATACATGCATCCATCCTCCCAGTGTTTCGTGCTGTGGACGCTGGGTTTCATGGAGCCTTTGGTTGTAGGCTTTTATTATTGTTTACAGTATATATGTTATATTTATATTTTAATTTTGCAACCCCATGTGCATGGACTCAGCTTCAGATGACAGTCCAGTTGATTTGGAGTTGGTCTCCCTAATGCTTTTTAAGGACCTGCAGAAAGGCAGTCTGATGTCCCTGGTTTTAAATTTTTAGGACCCGGGTTTAATGACATTGTTGTTTGAATATGAATGAAAGTGTCTCTGTATATGTGTTGTAGTGTGTATTTGTGTTGTAGTGTGTATATGTGTTGTAGTGTGTATATGTGTTGTAGTGTCTATATGTGTTGTAGTGTGTATATGTGTTGTAGTGTGTATTTGTGTTGTAGTGTGTATATGTGTTGTACTGTGTATTTGTGTTGTAGTAGGCCTATATGTGTTGTAGTATATGTGTTGTAGTGTGTATATGTGTTGTAGTGTGTATATGTGTTGTAGTGTGTATATGTGTTGTAGTGTGTATATGTGTTGTAGTGTGTGTATATGTGTTGTAGTGTGTATATGTGTTGTAGTGTGTATTTGTGTTGTAGTGTGTATTTGTGTTGTAGTGTGTATATGTGTTGTAGTGTGTTTATGTGTTGTAGTGTGTATATGTGTTGTAGTGTGTATATGTGTTGTAGTTTGTATATGTGTTGTAGTGTGTGTATGTGTGTTGTAGTGTGTATTTGTTTAGTGTGTATTTGTGTTGTAGTGTGTATATGTGTTGTAGTGTGTTTATGTGTTGTAGTGTGTATATGTGTTGTAGTGTGTATATGTGTTGTAGTGTGTATATGTGTTGTAGTGTGTATATGTGTTGTAGTGTGTTTATGTGTTGTAGTGTGTATATGTGTTGTAGTGTGTGTATATGTGTTTTAGTGTGTATATGTGTTGTAGTGTGTATTTGTGGTGTAGTTTGTGTATTTGTGTTGTAGTGTGTGTATTTGTGTTGTACACACATACAGTGGGGTTGTGTGCCCCCCAGGTAAAATGTGTATTAATGTCATGAAGAAGAAAGAAAAGATGAAAAATCTCCAAAAGGATCAAAAGACAGATTAGACATTCATATAATATTAATAATAATTCATCATTTACACTTTCAACATAACAGAGAACTACTAACTGCTGTCTGCTGACTTTATTTAACGTTACAATATCACAGCTGTAAGTTATCCCACCACGGGGACGGGCTTACCTGAGCAGGTGAGATCAAGGAAGGAGGAAGAGGAATCTGATTCTGCACACTCCCTCAGAGCAGATCCAGACTCAACACAGCCAGACCTGATCCTCCACACAGATCTGTATGAGGACTCTTCTCTCTCTACAGAAACAGCAGAGCCACAGTCTAATCTCTGCAGCAGCAGCTGCTGTCTTCAGGGTCCAGCGAGAGTAACCCACAGGTCTCCATTCTCCGTTACGTTTCACCTCCAGTGTCCCTGCACAGCGACTGGCCCCCCCCACCAACCTGACAGGCTCTGAACAGAAAGCAGAGAGTCATCAGCAAAAGAACAAAGTGAGTATTATTAGAAGAGACATGAACCAATCAGAGCTGCAGCTCCTCTTCTACCTGAGCAGGTGAGTCCAACAGCTTTTCCAGGTGAGCAGGTGTTTCTATCTGAGCCTGAGCTTCTACAGTCCAGGAGAGCAGACTCATTGCCTCCACACTGGAACTCTTTGGTCCTCATTGAGGCTCCAGTGCTCCATAGAGCGCCCCTGGAGGACTGAAGGAGCCCCACAGCCAAGCTCCCTGCAGACCACCTCTGCATCCTGCTGGTCAAAGTCCTGTTGACACACACTGAGGACCAGGACTGGGTAGACTGGTTAGTCTTCACCTCCAGTCTGCCTGAGCACAGACTGGTCCCGTTCACCAGCCTGACAGAGTCTGGAGAGATGATAGAAGATAACAGAGAGAGAGAAAAGACCCCAGACCCAGAACAACAAGATGACATCAACCAACAAGTCCCTGATTCAGACTGGACTCAGCACCGCTCCAACAGAAGATCATCATCAACACCAGAACTCATCTTCATACATGGTCACACCGTTTGGAGAGAGTGCCACAACATTCAAAGTCTATAGAAATATGCAAATAGACACAACATTTGTGTCAGTCAAGCCGGTGCTGTGTATTTATCTGAATTAAAATATTTGAACTGAGAAAGAAATGTGTGTGGTGATATTTTATACATGCATCCATCCTCCCAGTGTATTTTGTGCTTTATGGGTTTCATGGAGCCTTTGGCAAATAGGCTTTTATTATTATATACAGTATATATGTATATATTTATATTTTAATTTTGCAACCCCATGTGCATGGACTCAGCTTCAGATGAAGTCCAGTTGAAGGAGTTGGTCTCCCTAAAGGCTTTTTAAGGACCTGCAGAAAGGCAGTCTGGATGTCCCTGGTTTTAAATTGATTTAGGACCCGGGTTTAATGACATTGTTGTTTGAATATGAATGAAAGTGTCTCTGTATATGTGTTGTAGTGTGTATTTGTGTTGTAGTGTGTATATGTGTTGTAGTGTGTATATGTGTTGTAGTGTCTATATGTGTTGTAGTGTGTATATGTGTTGTAGTGTGTATTTGTGTTGTAGTGTGTATATGTGTTGTACTGTGTATTTGTGTTGTAGTAGGCCTATATGTGTTGTAGTATATGTGTTGTAGTGTGTATATGTGTTGTAGTGTGTGTATATGTGTTGTAGTGTGTATATGTGTTGTAGTGTGTATATGTGTTGTAGTGTGTGTATATGTGTTGTAGTGTGTATATGTGTTGTAGTGTGTATATGTGTTGTAGTGTGTGTATATGTGTTGTAGTGTGTATATGTGTTGTAGTGTGTATATGTGTTGTAGTGTGTGTATACGTGTTGTAGTGTGTATATGTGTTGTAGTGTGTATATGTGTTGTAGTGTGTGTTGTGTGTGTGTATATGTGTTGTAGTGTATATGTGTTGTAGTGTGTATATGTGTTGTATATGTTGTAGTGTGTGTATATGTGTTGTAGTGTGTATATGTGTTGTAGTGTGTATATGTGTTGTAGTGTGTATATGTGTTGTAGTGTGTGTATATGTGTTGTAGTGTGTGTATATGTGTTGTAGTGTGTGTATATGTGTTGTAGTGTGTGTATATGTGTTGTAGTGTGTATATGTGTTGTAGTGTGTGTATATGTGTTGTAGTGTGTATATGTGTTGTAGTGTGTATATGTGTTGTAGTGTGTATATGTGTTGTAGTGTGTATATGTGTTGTAGTGTGTATATTTGTAGTGTGTATATGTGTTGTAGTGTGTATATGTGTTGTAGTGTGTATATGTGTTGTAGTGTGTAAGTAAGTAAAGTTTATTTGTATAGCACCTTTCACAGATAAAAAAAATCACAAAGTGCTTCACAGTAAAATGTAATACAATACCAACAAAGTACAATACAATGCATAAGACACTATTAAAAACAAATGGAAAACATAAAAAACAGAAACCATAAATTTGGACCCCGTCTAACTAAACGCATGTTTGAATAGCAGTGTCTTCAGATGCTTTTAAAAAGAATCGACAGAATTCACTCCATGTAAAAATGTAGGCAATGCATTCCAACCTAGGTGCCACTGTTGGAATGAACGATATTCTGGATTTAACATGAGTGTGGGAACAACTAACAGTTTGACCTGAAGACCTCAGACTACGGACCAGTGTGAAGCTGTATCAAGTGATGTTCTTGACCATGCAGGGCATAAAGTAAGAACCAGGATTTTAAATTGAATTCTATACTGGACTGGTAACCAGTGAAGTGTCTAAAACAGGCAGACATTTGTGCTCTTTTTGTTAATGTGAGTTAAAAGCCTTTGCAAAGAGTTCTGTTCCTGCACACTGCCTGAGAAAAAACTCCTTCTTGCTCAAACAGGTAAAAAAGACTGTTACAGTAATCTAATAGAGGTTAAAAGCATGAATGATCATCTCCAACTCACCATTTGTACCAGTGCTCTTAATTTGGATATATTCCTGTAGTTGGAAGAAACAGTTTCTGACTAGTTGCATTGTGGTACTCTAAAGGACATGTAAGCTCCATAGCCTGTGTTGAGTGTGACAGAGCCTAAGTCAACCATGTGTTGTTTAATCAGAGGGATTTTATTCAATTGCGATAATCAGTGTTTTGTTTTATCTGGGTTCAGTATAGGAAGTTGTCACATAACCACTGTTTAATACTGGTCAACAGTTAGTTAAGGAAACAATGTATAAACTCAGTTTCCTTGAGCAGTAAAGTGTGAATGTGTTCAGTGTGTACATGTTGTAGTGTGTTTATGTCACTGAAATTTTGTGTTATCTGTCCTTAGGGTGTATATGTGTTGGAACAGGTATGGGTCCATTTAAGGTGAACCCTGAGGTACCCCACATGACAACCCTGCAGTTTCAGACATGATCTGATTTTACATAAACACTAAAATTTACCAGTGTGGAAAATTTTTAAAACTGATCCAGACATCCCAACCAGATCATGAAGTCTATTTTCATAATATTATGATGTGTGTATAGTATTTGTGTTGTACAACCAGGTGTTGTGTGTTCTTTAGAATCAGTGACATCAGAATATCATTTGTGTTGTAGTGCATATTTCTGTGAAATCACGGAAAACCAGACTGTTTTTTGTCAAAAGTGTTGTTCTGTTTAAGTTGTCTGCTAAACTTTTTATAGTGTTTTGACATGAATGTGTTGTTTGGATATTGGTCTGTAGTTTTAGGTTGTAGGATTAAAGCTGGGCTTTTTGTACAGGTATATCATGTTTAAAAAAAAACAAAGGAACAACACCAGTTAAAAGTGAGGTTTGAGCATTTCACAATCCAGTTTAGTGATTAAACTTGTAATACAAATAGTAGTGAAGAACATCCATTTGTGTTTAGTGATGTAGCAGAGAAGTGTTGATGTCCGTATATGTCACAGGTTTAAAATTTGACCAAGAATGAGCAGAACAAACAAGTCACAAAAACTTTTGTAGTGATGTGTATGTTTGTCCTAGCAATGTATATGTTTCCAAAGAAGTGAAGGAATTTATCACAGTCTGATTTAGTGGACACAGCTGTTGTAGGGGTGAAGGAGAAACTATTGCATTTATAGTGTCAAACAAATTTTGTATTTTGCTTATTGAGGATATAAGCTGAGAAAGAATGTGTTGTCTTAGCATCTCATGTAAGGTATTTAGTTGTTGTAGTGAAGCCTATGAACCTGAGTTTAGAAGTGTGTCCTCAACTTTTTGTACAATTTCTTAAACTGTATTTTGTGTTTCATCAACCCAAGGACAAGGTTTTTTTATGGGAGATGATGTTTTTTTCACTGTGTATATCTGTTGTGCTAAAGTTTGATTATTAAAAGACTGGTACAAAGTGTTCTGCATCACTGCATCCCATGAACATGGGTCAAAATAAGGCAGAGTGTGTGTAGCATCATGTGTTGTGAATAGTGGTCGCCTTTTGGGCCCTGTGTTGTGGAGGTCCAGTGGAAATTGTTGTGTTCTGTGTGTATATTTGTTGTAGTGTGTATATGTGTTGTAGTGTTTTGTTGTAGTGTATATTTGTTGTAGTGTGTATTTGTGTTGTAGTGTGTATATTTGTTGTAGTGTATATTTGTGTTGTAGTGTGTATACGTGTTGTAGTGTGTATATGTGTTGAAGTGTACATGTGTTGTAGTGTGTATATGTGTTGTAGTTGTATATGTGTTGTAGTGTGTATATGTGTTGTAGTGTGTATATGTGTTGTAGTGTGTGTATATGTGTTGTAGTGTATATGTGTTGTCAGTGTGTATATGTGTTGTTGTGTTATGTGTTGTAGTGTGTATGTGTTGTAGTGTGTATATGTGTTGTAGTGTGTATATGTGTTGTAGTGTGTATATATATGTGTTGTCCCTGTGTATATGTGTTGTAGTGTGTATATGTGTTGTAGTGTGTATATGTGTTGTAGGTGCCATATGTGGTTTGTGTTGTAGTGTGTATATGTGTTATAGTGTGGTATATGTGTTGTAGTGTCTCGGGAAGACCCAGGACTATGTGTGTTGAGTGTGTATATATGTTGTAGTGTGTATTTGTGTTGTAGTGTGTATATGTGTTGTAGTTGATTGTTTAGTGTGTTGTTGTAGTGTGTATATGTGTTGTGTTGTTGTGTGTATATGTGTTGTAGTGTGATATGTGTTGGAGTGTGTATGTTGTACGTGTGTATATGTATATAGTGTGTATATGTGTTGTAGTGTGTATATGTGTTGTAGTGTGTATATGTGTTGTGAATGTGTATATGTGTTGTAGTGTGTATATGTGTTGTGTGTGTATGTGTTGTGTGATGTGTTGTAGTGTGTATATGTGTTGTAGTGTGTATATGTGTTGTAGTGTGTATGCCACCATAGTTGTAGAAGTCCACTGTGTTGTAGTGTCAAATTTGTGTTTGTAGTGTGTATATGTGTTGTAGTGTGTATATGTGTTGTAGTGTGTATATGTGTTGTAGTGTGTATATGTTGTAGTGTGTATATGTGTTGTAGTGTGTATTTGTGTTGTAGTGTGTATATGTGTTGTAGTGTGTATATGTGTTGTAGTGTGTGTATATGTGTTGTTGAAGTGTTTGTGTTGTAGTGTGTATGTGTTGTGTATATGTGTTGATAGTGTATATGTGTTGTAGTGTGTATGTGTTGTAGTGTGTATATGTGTTGTAGTGTGTGTATATGTGTTATAGTGTGTATATGTGTTGTAGTTGTATTTGTGTTGTAGTGTGTATTGTGTTGTAGTGTGTATATGTGTTGTAGTGTGTATTTGTGTTGTAGTGTGTATTTGAGCAGTGTGTATGTGTTTAGTGTGTATATGTGTTGTAGTGTGTATAAAGATCTCACTGTGTTGTTGTAGTGTGTATATGTTGTAGTGTTGTATTTGTGTTGTAGTGTGTATTTGGTCTGAACAGTGCAGAGAGTGTGTACATGTGTTGTAGTGTGTATATGTGTTTAGTGTGTATATGTGTTGTAGTGTGTATATGTTGTAGTTGTACCTTGTGTTGTAGTGTGTATTTGTGTTGTAGTGTGTATATGTGTTTAGTGAGTATTTGTGTAGTGTGTGTATTTGTGTTGTAGTGTGTATATGTGTTGTAGTGTGTATTTGTGTTGTAGTGTGTATTTGTGTTGTGTGTATGTGTGTTGTAGTGTGTATTGTGTTGTAGTGTGTATATGTGTTGTAGTGTGTGTATTTGTGTTGTAGTGTGTATTTGTCTTGTAGTGTGTGTATGTGTTGTAGTGTATTTGTGTTGTAGTGTGTATTTTGTAGTGTGTGTATATGTGTATATGTGTTGTAGTGTGTATTTGTGTTGTAGTCTGTGTATATGTGTTGTATATATGTGTTGTAGTGTGTATAAGTTGAAGTTGTATATGTGTTTGTGTGTATTTGTGTTGTAGTGTGTATATGTGTTGTAGTGTGTATTTGTGTTGTAGTGTGTGTATATGTGTTGTAGTGTGTATATGTGTTGTAGTGTGTGTATATGTGTTGTAGTGTGTATATGTGTTGTAGTGTGTGTATATGTGTTGTAGTTCAAAGTGTATATGTATTGTAGACACAACATTTATATGTGTTGTAGTGTGTGTATATGTGTTGTAGTGTGTATATGTGTTTTAATGTGTATATGTGTTGTAGTGTGTATTTGTGTTGTAGTGTGTGTATTTGTGTTGTACACACATACAGTGGGGTTGTAAAGTGTGCCCCCCAGGTAAATGTGTATTAATGTCATGAAGAAGAAAGAAAAGATGAAAAATCTCCAAAAGGATCAAAAGACAGATTAGACATTCATATAATATTAATAATAATTCATCATTTACACTTTCAACATAACAGAGAACTACTAACTGCTGTCTGCTGACTTTATTTAACGTTACAATATCACAGCTGTAAGTTATCCCACCACGGGGACGGGCTTACCTGAGCAGGTGAGATCAAGGAAGGAGGAAGAGGAATATGATTCTGCACACTCCCTCAGAGCAGATCCAGACTCAACACAGTAAGGCCAGATCCTCCACACAGATCTGCGTGAGGACTCTTTCTCTCTCCTACAGAAACAGCAGAGCCACAGTCTAACTCTCTGCAGGCAGCAGCTGCTGTCTTCAGGGTCCAGCCAGAGTAACCAATCACAGGTCTCCATTCTCCGTTATGTTTCACCTCCAGTGTCCCTGCACAGCGACTGGCCCCCCCCACCAACCTGACAGGCTCTGAACAGAAACCAGAGAGTCATCAGCAAAAGAACAAAGTGAGTATTATTAGAAGAGACATGAACCAATCAGAGCTGCAGCTCCTCTTCTACCTGAGCAGGTGAGTCCAACAGCTTTTCCAGGTGAGCAGGTGTTTCTATCTGAGCCTGAGCTTCTACAGTCCAGGAGAGCAGACTCATGGCCTCCACACTGGAACTCTTTGGTCCTCATTGGAGGCTCCACGTCTCCATAGAGCGCCCCCTGGAGGACTGAAGGAGCCCCACAGCCAAGCTCCCTGCAGACCACCTCTGCATCCTGCTGGTCAAAGTCCTGTTCACACACTGAGGACCAGGACTGGGTAGACTGGTTAGTCTTCACCTCCAGTCTGCCTGAGCACAGACTGGTCCCGTTCACCAGCCTGACAGAGTCTGGAGAGATGATAGAAGATAACAGAGAGAGAGAGAAAAGACCCCAGACCCAGAACAACAAGATGACATCAACCACCAAGTCCCTGATTCAGACTGGACTCAGCACCGCTCCAACAGAAGATCATCATCAACACCAGAACTCATCTTCATACCGCGGTCACACCGCCCGGGGAGAGACGCCACAACATTCAAAGTCTATAGAAATATGCAAATAGACACAACATTTGTGTCAGTCAAGCCGGCGCTGTGTATTTGTCTGAATTAAAATATTTGAACTGAGAAAGAAATGTGTGTGGTGATATTTTATACATGCATCCATCCTCCCAGTGTCTTCGTGCTGTGGACGCTGGGTTTCATGGAGCCTTTGGCAAATAGGCTTTTTCATTATAAACTAAAATATCTAATTTACTGTTTGCTGTATGTACAGTGAGGAAATCTTAAGTATTTGAACAGTGCTATTTTGCGTTTCCTTAGAAATCTGGAACTTGAAATTGTTTCCTTAAAGGTGCATGTCCACTGTGACAGGACATAATCTAAAAAAAAATCCAGAAATCACAATGTATGATTTTTTAACTATTTATTTTATGATACAGCTGCAAAATAAGTATTTGAACACCTGAGAAAATCAATGTTAATATTTGGTCCAGTAGCCTTTTGTTTGCAGTTCCAGAGGTCAAATGTGTTTCCTGTAGTTCTTCACCAGGTTTGACACTGCAGAAGGGGATTTTGGCACCTCCACACAGATCTGTTCTAGATCAGTCAGGTTTTGGGCTGTCGCTGAGAAACACGGAGTTTGAGCTCCTCCAAAGATTCTCTATTGGGTTTAGGTCTGAGACTGGTAGGCCCCCCAGAACCTTTGATCTGTGTCTTCCAGAGTGTCCTTGGTTCTCCTGGCTGTGTGCTTCGGGTCATTGTCATGTTGGAAGACCCAGCCTCGATCCATCTTCAATGCTCTAACTGAGGGAAGGAGGTTGTTCCCCAAAATCTCCCAATACATGGCCCCGGTCCTCCTCCCTATACAGTGCAGTCGCCCTGTCCCATGTGCAGAAAAAACACCCCAAAGCATGATGCTACCCCCCATGCTTCACAGTAGGGATGGTGTTAATGGGATGGTCCTCAGATGTTTCTTCCTCCAAACACGGTTAGTGTGAAATTATGACCAAAAAGTTCTAGTTTGGTCTCATCTGACCACATGTTTTCTTCCCATGATTTTTCCTCTGGATCATCCAAATGGTCATTGGCAAACTTAAGACGGGCCTTGACATGTGCTGGTTTAAGCAGGGGAACCTTCCGTGCCATGCATGATTTCAAACCATGACGCCTTAGTGTATTACCAACAGTAACCTTGTGAAACGGTGGTCCCAGCTCTTTCAGGTCATGGACCAGCTCCTCCCTGTAGTTCTGGGCTGAATTTCTCACCTTTCTTAGGATCATTGAGACCCCACGAGGTGAGATCTTGCATGGAGCCCCAGTCCGAGGGACATTGACAGTCATGTTTAGCTTCTTCCATTTTCTAATGATTGCTCCAACAGTGGTTTTTTTCACCAAGCTGCTTGACATGTCCCCTCAGCCCTTCCAGCCTTGTGGAGGTGGGACAATTTAGTGTCTAGTGTCTTTGTATTTGGTCTTGGCCATGTTAGTAGTTGATTCTTACATGATTGTATGGGGTGGACAGGTGTCTTTATGCAGCTAACGACCTCAAACAGGTGCATCTAATTTAGGATAATAAATGGAGTGGAGGTGACATTTTGAAGGCAGACTAACAGGTCTTTGAGGGTCAGAATTTAGCTGATAGACAGGTGTTCAAATACTTATTTGCAGTTGTAATGTCATACAAATAAATAGTTAAAAAATCATACATTGTGATTTGTGGATGTTTTTAGATTATGTCTCACAGTGGACATGTACGATGACAATTTCCAGACCCCTCCATGATTTCTGTGGGAGAACTTGTAAAAACAGCAGCGTGTTCAAATACTTATTTTCTCACTGTATATATATATACATAATTATATATTTTATGGGCAACCCCATGTGCATGGACTCAGCTTCAGATGAAGTCCAGTTGAAGGAGTTGGTCTCCCTAAGGCTTTTTAAAGGACCTGCAGAAAGGCAGTCTGGATGTCCCTGTTTTTAAATTGATTTAGGACCCGGGTGTAATGAGGACATTTGTGAAGTCAGGGTGGACATGCGTTATCTCTGGTGCTACCCCGAACTGGCTATGTACTCCGGTAAGAGAGTTGCTGCAACCTTTGGTTTTAGTTCAACAGATTTATTGGCATCCAGATCCAGCATTGAATACAGTGCTTGTTGCTTGCATTACACGCTTGTATAGGTGTGTTTGTGGTTGTGTGTGTGTGTGTGGTTTTCTGTAACATAAAGAAACATAGAATATACAGTAAATATAAAATGTACATACTGAATGCACATATATACAAATAAAGAACAATAAGCAACTCGCTCTGCAATAGATACAATTGCTAGGTAACAAATAGTTGCTGTGTAAGTGTGTAGACAATACCGGATAGTAATGGAAATCAACACAATGCAACATAGTAAAGCATACAGGTTTCATTATGTAGTAATATATATTGGCCTCTAGACGGCGCTCTAAGACCATAAATGACCATAACAGCGGTATGTGGATGACGTGCTGAAGTGCGCTTCAACAAGCAAACCAGCAACACCATCACCCTGCAGGATTGTAATGAACACATGTAGAACGCTGTACTAACATGCATCCATTAATAAGTATTAACTATTGTTTCTGAACGGTACAGTCTGCAGCACGTTCTTAGCATTACGGTAGACATTAGCATGCTATCCTGAACTAAGATAAGAAAGATACTATCACGTTGACTTACACAAACTAAAATACACGCTTGACTTGCATGAACATAAAATTGTGCACTTACGTTCTCAATAACGCACACGGCAACACAACAGAAGATTTACATAAGTAATGTGCAACTTTATGAGCAGCTATGTTCATGTCGTTGCGAACTACAAAGGGAAATTTGAAACTGGCATGTGCAGCAAATGCGTGAGTCCAAGGAGTGACGTATGCTCATCAGTCCAGCAGGGAGTTTTCTACAGCATTGTTGTTTGAATATGAGTGGAAGTGTGTATATGTGTTGTAGTGTGTATATGTGTTGTAGTGTGTATATGTGTTGTAGTTGTGTATATGTGTTGTAGTGTGTATATGTGTTGTAGTGTGTATATGTGTTGTAGTGTGTGTATATGTGTTGTAGTGTTATATGTGTTGTAGTGTGTATATGTGTTGTAGTGTGTATATGTGTTGTAGTGTGTATATGTGTTGTAGTGTGTGTATATGTGTTGTAGTGTGTATTTGTGTTGTAGTGTGTATATGTGTTGTAGTGTGTATACGTGTTGTAGTGTGTATATGTGTTGTAGTGTGTATTTGTGTTGTAGTGTGTGTATATGTGTTGTAGTGTGTATATGTGTTGTAGTGTGTATATGTGTTGTAGTGTGTATATGTGTTGTAGTGTGTATTTGTGTTGTAGTGTGTGTTGTAGTGTGTGTTGTAGTGTGTATATGTGTTGTAGTGTGTATGTGTTGTAGTGTGTATATGTGTTGTAGTGTGTATTTGTGTTGTAGTGTGTGTTGTAGTGTGTATATGTGTTGTAGTGTGTATGTGTTGTAGTGTGTATATGTGTTGTAGTGTGTATATGTGTTGTAGTGTGTATTTGTGTTGTAGTGTGTGTTGTAGTGTGTGTTGTAGTGTGTATGTGTTGTAGTGTATATGTGTTGTAGTGTGTATATGTGTTGTAGTGTGTATATGTGTTGTAGTGTGTATGTGTTGTAGTGTGTATATGTGTTGTAGTGTGTATTTGTGTTGTAGTGTGTGTTGTGTGTTGTTGTGTATATGTGTTGTAGTGTGTATATGTGTTGTAGTGTGTACATGTGTTGTAGTGTGTACATGTGTTGTAGTGTGTATATGTGTTGTAGTGTGTATTTGTGTTGTAGTGTGTATGTGTTGTAGTGTGTATATGTGTTGTAGTGTGTATATGTGTTGTAGTGTGTATATGTGTTGTAGTTTGTGTTGTAGTGTGTATATGTGTTGTAGTGTGTATATGTGTTGTAGTGTGTATGTGTTGTAGTGTGTATATGTGTTGTAGTGTGTATATGTGTTGTAGTGTTGTAGTGTGTATATGTGTTGTAGTGTGTACATGTGTTGTAGTGTGTATATGTGTTGTAGTGTGTATATGTGTTGTAGTGTGTATATGTGTTGTAGTGTGTGTTGTAGTGTGTATATGTGTTGTGTGTATATGTGTTGTAGTGTGTATATGTGTTGTAGTGTGTATTTGTGTTGTAGTGTGTATATGTGTGTTGTAGTGTGTATATGTGTTGTAGTGTGTATATGTGTTGTAGTGTGTATATGTGTTGTAGTGTGTATATGTGTTGTAGTGTGTGTTGTAGTGTGTGTTGTAGTGTGTATATGTGTTGTAGTGTGTATATGTGTTGTAGTGTATATGTTGTCCATGTACATGTGTTGTAGTGTGTATATGTGTTGTAGTGTGTATATGTGTTGTAGTGTGTATATGTGTTGTAGTGTGTATATGTGTTGTAGTGTGTGTAGTAGTGTATATGTGTTGTAGTGTGTATATGTGTTGTAGTGTATATGTGTTGTAGTGTGTACATGTGTTGTAGTGTGTATATGTGTTGTAGTGTGTGTATGTGTTGTGTATATGTGTAGTGTGTGTATATGTGTTGTAGTGTGTACATGTGTTGTAGTGTGTATATGTGTTGTAGTGTGTGTATATGTGTTGTAGTGTGTGTATGTGTGTTGTGTGTGTGTGTTGTAGTGTGTATATGTGTTGTAGTGTGTATATGTGTTGTTGTGTGTGTATATGTGTTGTAGTGTGTATATGTGTTGTAGTGTGTATATGTGTTGTAGTGTGTATATGTGTTGTAGTGTGTGTATATGTGTTGTAGTGTGTATATGTGTTGTAGTGTATATGTGTTGTAGTGTGTATATGTGTTGTAGTGTGTACATGTGTTGTAGTGTGTGTGTTGTATGTGTATGTGTTGTAGTGTGTATATGTGTTGTAGTGTGTATGTGTGTTGTAGTGTATATGTGTTGTAGTGTGTATATGTGTTGTAGTGTGTATATGTGTTGTAGTGTGTACATGTGTTGTAGTGTGTATATGTGTTGTAGTGTGTATTTGTGTTGTAGTGTGTATATGTGTTGTAGTGTGTATATGTGTTGTAGTGTACATGTGTTGTAGGTGTGTATATGTGTTGTAGTGTGTATATGTGTTGTAGTGTGTGTATATGTGTTGTAGTGTGTTGTAGTGTGTATATGTGTTGTAGTGTGTACATGTGTTGTAGTGTGTATATGTGTTGTAGTGTGTATATGTGTTGTAGTGTGTATATGTGTTGTAGTGTGTATATGTGTTGTAGTGTGTATATGTGTTTGTGTGTATATGTGTTGTAGTGTGTATATGTGTTGTAGTGTGTGTATGTGTTGTAGTGTGTACATGTTGTAGTGTGTTGTAGTGTTGTGTATTGTGTTGTATGTGTTGTGTGTGTTGTGTGTATATGTGTTGTAGTGTGTGTATTTATGTTGTAGTGTGTATATGTGTTGTAGTGTGTATATGTGTTGTAGTGTGTATATGTGTTGTAGTGTGTGTTTGTGTGTTGTAGTGTGTGTAGTGTGTATATGTGTTGTAGTGTGTATATGTGTTGTAGTGTGTATATGTGTTGTAGTGTGTGTTTTGTATATGTGTTGTAGTGTGTATATGTGTTGTGTGTATATGTGTTGTAGTGTGTAGTGTTGTATTTGTGTTGTAGTGTGTATATGTTGTGTTGTATGTGTGTGTATATGTGTGTTGTATATGTTGTTGTGTGTTGTATTTGTGTTGTAGTGTGTAGTCTGTGTGTTGTTGTGTGTGTATATGTGTTGTAGTGTGTGTATGTGTTGTTGTGTGTTGTTGTGTGTATGTGTGTGTTGTAGTGTGTACATGTGTTGTAGTGTGTATATGTGTTGTAGTGTGTATATGTTGTAGTGTGTGTTGTAGTGTGTATATGTGTTGTAGTGTGTATATGTGTGTATGTGTGTTGTAGTGTGTATATGTGTTGTAGTGTGTATATGTGTTGTAGTGTGTATATGTGTTGTAGTGTGTGTATATGTTGTAGTGTTCATGTGTTGTAGTGTGTGTATATGTGTTGTAGTGTGTATATGTGTTGTAGTGTGTATATGTGTTTAGTGTGTGTATATGTGTTGTAGTGTGTATATGTGTTGTAGTGTGTATTTGTGTTGTAGTGTGTGTTGTGTTGTGTGTGTATATGTGTTGTAGTGTGTATAGTGTTGTATGTGTTGTATATATGTGTTTAGTAGTGTGTATATGTGTTGTTGTGTATATGTGTTGTAGTGTGTATATGTGTTGTAGTGTGTATATGTGTTGTAGTGTGTATATGTGTTGTAGTGTGTATATGTTGTAGTGTGTATATATGTGTTGTAGTGTGTATATGTGTTGTAGTGTGTATATGTGTTGTTGTATATGTGTTGTGTGTATTATGTGTTGTAGTGTGTATATGTGTGTGTTGTGTGTTGTATATGTGTTGTGTTGTGTGTATATGTGTTGTAGTGTGTATATATGTTGTATATGTGTTGTGTTGTATAGTGTGTATGTGTTGTAGTGTATATGTGTTGTAGTGTGTATATGTGTTGTAGTGTGTATATGTGTTGTAGTGTGTATATGTGTTGTAGTGTGTATATGTGTTGTGTGTGTATATGTGTTGTAGTGTGTGTAGATGTGTTGTAGTGTGTATATGTGTTGTAGTGTGTATATGTGTTGTAGTGTGTATATGTGTTGTAGTGTGTATATGTGTTGTAGTGTATGTTGTATATGTGTTGTAGTGTGTATTTGTAGTTGTAGTGTGTATATGTGTTGTAGTGTGTATGTGTTTAGTGTGTATTGTGTTGTGTTGTAGTGTGTGTTGTAGTGTGTATATGTGTGAGTGTGTATATGTGTTGTAGTGTGTATATGTGTGTGTGTGTATATGTGTTGTGTTGTATATGTGTTGTAGTGTGTGTGTTGTAGTGTGTATATGTGTTGTAGTGTATATGTGTTGTAGTGTGGATGTGTTGTAGTGTGTATAGTGTGTATATGTGTTGTTGTAGTGTGTGTAGTTTGAGAGCAGTGTGTGTTGTAGTGTGTATATGTGTTGTTGTACATGTGTTGTAGTGTGCCATGTGTATGTGTTGTAGTGTGTATATTTGTGTTGTAGTGTAGTGTTGTGTTGTATGTATATGTGAGCGGCTGTGGCTCAGTGGTAGAGCGGTTGCCTGTTGTAGTGTTGGTGGTAACTGGCGCCAATGTAGTTGTAGTGTGCTGTGTTGTGTGTGTATATGTGTTGTAGTGTGTATATGTGTTGTAGTGTGTATGTGTTGTGTGTATATGTGTTGTAGTGTGTATATGTGTTGTAGTGTGTGTTGTAGTGTAGTATATGTGTTGTAGTGTGTGTGTTGTAGTGTGTATATGTGTTGTAGTGTGTACATGTGTTGTAGTGTATATGTGTTGTAGTGTGTATATGTGTTGTAGTGTGTATATGTGTTGTAGTGTGTGTATGTGTTGTAGTGTGTATTTGTGTTGTAGTGTGTATATGTGTTGTAGTGTGTGTATTTGTGTTGTAGTGTGTATATGTGTTGTAGTGTGTACATGTGTTGTAGTGTGTATATGTGTTGTAGTGTGTGTATGTGTTGTAGTGTGTATATGTGTTGTAGTGTATATGTACTGAACCAAATGTGTTGTGTGTGTATATGTGTTGTAGTGTGTATATGTGTTGTAGTGTGTGTGCATGTGTTGTAGTGTGTATATGTGTTGTAGTGTGTATATGTGTTGTAGTGTGTATATGTGTTGTAGTGTGTATATGTGTTGTAGTATGTATGTAGTGTATATGTGTTGTAGTGTGTATATGTGTTGTAGTGTGTGTTGTAGTGTGTGTGTGTGTACATATGTGTTGTAGTGTGTATATGTGTTGTAGTGTGTATATGTGTTGTAGTGTGTATATGTGTATAGTGTGTATGTGATGTAGTGTGAATATGTGTGTGTGTATCTGATGAGCAGGTGGTACTGTGTATGCGGCAGCCTCGGCCACAGTGTATGTGTTGTGTGTGTGAATGGTGAATGTATCCTGTATGATGTAAAAGCGCTTTGACTAGAATATATATATATAATATATATAAATACAGCACATGTGTTGTAGTGTTATTTTGTGTTGTATGTGTTGTATTTGTGTTGTGTAGTGTGTATTTGTGTTGTACACACACATACAGTGGGTTGTAAAGTGTGCCCCCCCAGGTAAAATGTGTATTAATGTCATGAAGAAGAAAGAAAAGATGAAAAATCTCCAAAAGGATCAAAAGACAGATTAGACATTCATATAATATTAATAATAATTCATCATTTACACTTTCAACATAACAGAGAACTACTAACTGCTGTCTGCTGACTTTATTTAACGTTACAATATCACAGCTGTAAGTTATCCCACCACGGGGACGGGCTTACCTGAGCAGGTGAGATCAAGGAAGGAGGAAGAGGAAATAATTCTGCACACTCCCTCAGAGCAGATCCAGACTCAACACAGTCAGACTGATCCTCCACACAGATCTGTCTGAGGACTCTTCTCTCTCCTCTACAGAAACAGCAGAGCCACAGTCTAACTCTCTGCAGGCAGCAGCTGCTAACTTCAGGGTCCAGGGAAAGTAATAGTGACCAATCACTGGTCTCCATTCTCCGTTACGTTTCACCTCCAGTGTTCCTGCACAGCGACTGGCCCCCCCCACCAACCTGACAGACTCTGAACAGAAACCAGAGTCATCAGCATGAGTTAGTTTAATTAAAGCAGCTGATTCTGAGTCTTTTCTGTCTGTGTGTACCTGTTGAGGTGAGTCCTCCTTCAGCCTGGAGTCCTGAGGAGAAACCAGAAGGTAAACATCAGTATGAAGCAGCGTGATTGGATCACAGCCGTGGACACAACAACCTCTCTCAGGTTGTTGTGTGAAGAACCTTCTAGCAGCTCTGGGAACTAATACTAGTAAAGGAAAGCATTATGACAACTGGATTGGAATAAAACAGTGGTGTCTCCACTGATGGAAGTAATGATGACACAAACTGGGAGTCATTCTGATTGGAGGAGACTTTAATCTGGTCCTTGAACCTAACAACGACTCTACAGCCACAACACCTGAGGCACTACATCAGCCAGGGACATTACTGCACATGGACCCAGTTACAGATCCTAAAAACCAGCCGGACTCATCAGAAAACACTGACACATCACTAGGATACAGCCTTTAAAAAGCTATAGGCTCCAGAGACTGTAGAGGGGGGCAGATAACTCATCTGGGGGGGGGGGGGCAGATAACTCATCTGGGGGGGGGGCAGATAACTAATCTGGGAGGGGGGGGCAGATAACTCACCTGGGTGGGGGGGGGCAGATAACTCATCTGGGTGGGGGGGGCAGATAACTCACCTGGGTGGGGGGGGGGCAGATAACTCATCTGGGTGGGGGGGGGCAGATAACTCACCTGGGTGGGGGGGGGCAGATAACTCACCTGGGTGGGGGGGCAGATAACTCACCTGGGTGGGGGGGGCAGATAACTCATCTGGGTGGGGGGCAGATAACTCACCTGGGTGGGGGGGGGCAGATAACTCATCTGGGTGGGGGGGGGCAGATAACTCACCTGGGTGGGGGGGCAGATAACTCATCTGGGTGGGGGGGGCAGATAACTCATCTGGGGGGGGGCAGATAACTCACCTGGGTGGGTGTGGGGGGGGTATTTTCAAGTCTCCTTCTGGACACACACTATGCATTCCACACACACACACACACACTATACAACACACACACACACATACACACACACTAGAGGATGGATACCGACCCGAGCCACACACACCACACTATACGGCTCGGTCACATCAGCGCGATAAGGCATTGAACATTTTGAATTTAAAACTTAAAATAAATGTCAAATATCACCCTAACACAGTCTTCCACACACACTGTGACAACGAGAGACGGCTATTAAGCTCCATGTGGCACAACGATGGAAGATGTTAAAAAAGAAGTTGGCCGCAGGAGATTTTAAAACTATTGAAAACGAAGGAAAGTCACTATGCATTGATGAGCTCATCTGTTGACATTTCCCAATGCCTTCCTACAATTGCTTAATACCACAAACTTTCACACAAACAAACTATACATGTGTCATTAGTATGAGAAACAAACATTTTAACTGTCGGACTCGGACAGAAAAACACACCACATCCACACTCTAATGTACACACACACACACACTAACTATACATTCCACACACACACACACATACACACACTATACAAAACACACACACACACAAATACACACACACTATACATAACACACACTATAAATAACACACACACACACACACACACTATACATACCACACACACACTATACATACCACACACACACGCACTATACACACCACACACACACACTATACACACACACACACACACACACTACTTTTTTATTACTGACTCTCTGCAGTCAATCAGCTGAGATCCAGCTGCAGGAGAAACACAGATATCAACACACGCTCTACACACACACACACATACACACCACACACACACACACACACACACACACACACACTATACACACACACACACACACTATACACACACACACACACACACACACACCACACACACACACACACTATACACACACACACACACTATACACACCACACACACACTATACACACCACACACACACACACTACACACACACACACACACACACACTATACACACACACACACACACTATACACACACACACACACTATACACACACACACACACTATACATACAACACACACACTATACATAACACACACACACACACTATACACACCACACACGTGGATGATTACAGATATCAACTTGATCAACTCACTCTCAGTAGCACTGATCACATGATGCATGGGGGGGCACTAAACTTTCTGCAGAATTTCCCGCTTATCAATAAAAACCACGCAGACTGATTATCAGCAGGGAGACAGGATGTTACTATGCAGAATATCATACACACACACCCCACACACACATACCACACACATACACACAGACTTAAACACACAAACATAAAAACTGAACTCCAAATATTAACCCCCCCGACAGAAAACCACTCGACTACATTCTCTTTATTTCTTCTGGATCCTCTCTGATAACTGTTGAACAGTCTGCAGATCCTGGTTGTGATGATGAGTCCAGTTCTACTCTCTGATGTCATCATTAGTTCAGTGGCTGGTTGAATAATTAGCGTTACGGTCGGATGTTGCAGGAATAACAACGGACTCAGAATACTATCAGAAACCTGGTCTGATGAAAACCTGAAGGACTCTAACGACTCGACTAAATCCATTTTCCCTTCTTGTCTTTTCTGTCTCTGATTTAAAGATTGATATGTGAATATGAAATGTTTGATCACTGTTGATGAAACTTTGGTGAGTTATAAAGCCACGAGACACTTTACAAAACACACACACACACACACACACACACATATATACACATTGTGTGTGTGAGAGGAAATAAAGAATCAGTGAATGAGAAGAAGAGACCATGTTAAAGCAGAGTGGTACCTGAGCTCCACAGCAGCAGCAGCAGCAGCAGCAGGTGATCCATGTCCAGGTGGATGTGGTCTCTCTGTGTCCGTCTTCCCGTCTGTCTGCTCTCTGCTCTGATCATCACATGTTATGTCCTCAGGTTGGGTCTCATACAGGAAGAGGCGGAGCTTTACTGGATCCATGTCATGTAGTGTGATGTAATGTGCTGAATGAACCGGTCCTACAACGTCTCACCTGTTGGACCCACACACACTTTCTCTTGTCCTGTGTGAACATGAAACAACTAAACAACAGCGCTACATATCTGTGTTGTCTCTGCCTCGTTAACTCCAGTCACCTGCTGGATCTCACTGACACTGACCTGGGGGTTGTAGTTTTAGACTGGCGGCCATCTTGGTTGTAGGCTGTTGCAGCCTCCTTAGCCAGACGTTCCTCCCATCCAGTTTATGTGTTTACACACACACACACACACACACACAGCCACATACAGACACACACATACACGTCCTCTCAGGATGAAGTTGGACAGAACTACAGTAGAAAGAGTGTGATTGTGTGTCTCTGTGTCTCTGACGGCTCCATTAAAGACGTCTCTGAACTGAATGTCTCTGAAACTGATGCTCTGATAAGAAGCTGCACACACACAGACACACACACACACACACACACACACACACACACGACAGATTGTAGGACGGTGGTTTGCATGTTCCATCAGATTATCGCTGGCACAGTCTCGTTGCCGTGGGAACATCAGCAGACACGCAACTACAGCTCGACTTAACATTATATTGATTCACACACAAACACACACATTCACACACACACAGACACACACACACACAAACACAGAGACACAGACACAAACATACACACACACACACACACGGGCACAGACACAAAATACACACACACATATACACAAACAAAAACATACACACATGTGTGTGTGTGTGTTCTCATGTCTCCATGTGACCAGTGTTTGTTCAGGTTCTGATGTCTACTCCTGAGCTTTTGTGAATATACTTCGTATCTGGTCTGGTCTTCCCAGAGGTAAAGGACTGTACAAGCCCCGTATCTGGTCTAGTCTTTCCCAGAGGTAAAGGACTGTCCCAGCCCCGTATCTGGTCTAGTCTTCCCAGAGGTAAAGGACTGTACAAGCCCCGTATCTGGTCTAGTCTTTCCCAGAGGTAAAGGACTGTCCCAGCCTCGTATCTGGTCTGGTCTTCCCAGAGGTAAAGGACTGTACAAGCCCCGTATCTGGTCTAGTCTTTCCCAGAGGTAAAGGACTGTCCCAGCCTCGTATCTGGTCTGGTCTTTCCAGAGGTAAAGGACTGTACAAGCCCCGGATCTGGTCTAGTCTTTACCAGAGGTAAAGGACTGTCCCAGCCCCGTATCTGGTCTAGTCTTCCCAGAGGTAAAGGACTGTACAAGCCCCGTATCTGGTGTAGTCTTTCCCAGAGGTAAAGGACTGTCCCAGCCTCGTATCTGGTCTGGTCTTCCCACAGGTAAAGGACTGTACAAGCCCCGGATCTGGTCTAGTCTTTACCAGAGGTAAAGGACTGTCCCAGCCCGTATCTGGTCTAGTCTTCCCAGAGGTAAAGGACTGTACAAGCCCCGGATCTGGTCTAGTCTTCCCAGAGGTAAAGGACTGTCCCAGCCCTGTATCTGGTCTAGTCTTCCCAGAGGTAAAGGACTGTACAAGCCCCGGATCTGGTCTAGTCTTTACCAGAGGTAAAGGACTGTCCCAGCCCCGTATCTGGTCTAGTCTTCCCAGAGGTAAAGGACTGTACAAGCCCCGGATCTGGTCTAGTCTTCCCAGAGGTAAAGGACTGTCCCAGCCCCGTATCTGGTCTAGTCTTCCCAGAGGTAAAGGACTGTACAAGCCCCGGATCTGGTCTAGTCTTCCCAGAGGTAAAGGATTGTACAATCCCCGGATCTGGAAACATTGCTTGGAGCACCTCTTCCATCGTCATTGGACCTGTATGAGTTGTGTCTGGTCCCGGTCCTCAGCCCCCCCGTCCCCTCTGCTGGGATCGTTGGTGTAGAGAACAAACTGCTCGTAGGTCAGCTGGCGTTGTTTGCTGTGGATTTCCCACCCTAGCATCCAGCGTTGTAGCGTTGACATCGTTGCTAGCAGTGGAGCAGAACCTAGCGATGGCGGGTTGCTGGCGTGCCTTTACGTAGTCTCGGTGCTTCATAAGCGTTCCCAGGCACCGACCTTAACCAAGAGTACTCGCTGTTTTCAAGCCATTTGTCTCTGAACTTGCATTCCCCGTGTTCCTAGACAGCTATCAACCACTGCTGTATCACCTGTATGAGGCGAAATAACGAATCTCCCTGACTACGGCCATGCCCACACCCGCCCACCAAGCAGCTTGATTGGTTGGAGTGGTTAAGGTTAGGATAGCCGATTGGTTGGGGGATAGGACATGTACTAATGGGCTTATGTTACCGCGACAACGCAGCGCAAAGCCTACCGGGAAAAAAACATTCAATAAGATTCAACAACAGATGGCCTACATTTTTGCCGTGACATGACACAAACATATTTAAGACCTATCCAATCTGAATTTAAGACAATTTAATACATTCTAAGGCCTTATTTTTAGTAAAAGTGATTTAAGACTTTTTAAGTACCTGCAGCCACCCTGGGTAATGATAGTGGCTGGTTGCTAGCTGGCTGGGGGCTGACTGTGGATGTGTGTCAAATAGGTTACATAAATTACAGTGTGAGATGAATGCCAAAGTATGGGGCATACAGCACAGCCGTGCAAAGGTAAACTAAGATGGGCCAGATGTGGGGGTCAGCATGAGTACGGCAAATGTGAGAAGGACGCAAAGGAAGCTCTTATGATAGTGAGAGAATCTGGATCAAATAACAAAAACTACAGTGGAATGGTCCAAAGAAACACAACACCAGATAATCAAGCCCATATGCAGACTCCAGTTCTTCCTAAGGTTACCTGTGATCACAAATGCAAAGTTGATCAATTGGTAGTGAAGAAGGTGAACTTTGTAGGGTTAATTTGTCACACTATCAATGTTGCATCACAATTAAAAAAGAGAAGTGATAGAATCAAGGCTATTGTGGAGGCGGCAGAAAGATTCCTTGATATGAGAGATATCAGAGCAGAAGAGATAAATCAACTGTTGACAGTAACTGACAATGGAGACACATGCTGAGGGTTAGAACTTTCAGGGGTACATTCTCAGAAAAAAAGTACAAAGCAGTACCTTTAAGGAACAAAAGCTTGTCACTGGGGTGGTACCCCCAAAGGTACATTGTTGTACCTTGTACCTTACCTGTTTGTACCTTCTTAGGGACAATATTATAATTTTGAGGATCAATAATGTACCTTTAACAAAGGCACAACAAAGTACCTGTGGAAAAGATACAATGTTGTCCCATTAAGGTACCGCCCCAGTGACAAAGCCATTTTGTACCTTTAAGTGGCAAAAAAGTTCCTTTTTAATTCCTTAAGTGAAAGAAAAAAGGCAAACTACTAATTGAATTTAAAACATTTATATTAGTCCTTAAAATGGAAAACAGTTTCATTCACAGGATCTCAAACATAACATGTAACATCGCAAAATAAAATGCAACAATGTTTTAGGATGTCATAGAAAAACATTTTATAAAATGTAATACATTTTTTCAACAACTTCATACTACCACTTTAAAAAGAAAGAGAACAATCAGCAATAGAGAATAGCTGCATGGCTGCAAAAATAAATACAATAACACTATTTATTTTTTCTCTTTCAATTTCATGAACATCACTAATAAGAACTGTGTTCTGGATTAAAACATCCACGAGGTACAAGAGGTAGAGGCTTGTCACCAACCTCAGACATCTTTAGAACATATCGCTGAATGAAAATCAGGGTGTTCTTCAGGCGAGATGGATATTCCATGTTGTAGAATGAAGTAATAACACCTTCCTCCAAACCAAGTTGTGAGGGGTTGGTTGGACCCAGACACAGAAACGACACAGACTCAGACAATGACGGTAAAGAAAAAGGTTTAATCCAACAAAACACAAAGGAGGAACAGGTGGGTGAGGTATAGACGATGGGTCTTGAGGAAGCTGCAACACTGACGACAGGAGACAAACACTGTGACGAGAACAAAACAAAGTTAGTCCAATAGTTAGCAGGTGAGCAACGTGCACTACTGACTGGCCAAGTTACCGCTTAGAGGTTAGTAACGAACTGGCGCCGAAGAGGTGGCCGGCCCGGGTTTAAGTACTGTGGAGATGGGATGATGAAGTTGGGTTGCAGCTGTGCGGAAAGCAGACGGCAATGAGTGGACACGCCTTCGGCCCAGGATCCTCTGGTGACCTCTAGTGGATGACAGATGAAACAGACAGACAGACACACACACAGGGAATAGGGAGGACAGGCCCAAACCGCGGCGGGCCCATGACACAAGTGTCCTGACATCGTGGAGTACAGTAGGATAGGGGGACGGTGGCTGATCCTGCAAGAGATGTCAGATCATAATGTAGTATTCACTCAGTTAAACTGCAGAAATCTACCACAAACATTCATAAAAAATGTTTATATGCACAGTATGTACATATATTTGCAGTCTCCCATGTCCACACCAAGGCCCAGTGTTAAAGAAATAAGACATCCAAGGGATGTGTTGTTTTAATTTAATATTATTATATTATTATTATATTTAATATTTAATTCCCCCGTGAAAAATAAGTAAAATCATCAAAGAAAGTGTATTTTACGTTGTTTATGAATGTACAGTGTATTTTGGGTGGTTAGCCCTTACCTTGTCTGAAGACAAAGAGAAAAGAAATAAAGCTTAAAAGGCTCCACAACAGTAGGGGTGACCGTGGCTGATCAGGGAGTCCCTGACCCGGGACATCTTCGCTGAGGGGAGCCTCTCGTTCCTCCAAGGGGAGATCTCCTCTGAGTCAGTCTAAGCACCGTGGGGACCAGGATCTTAAAGCCAGCTTCCAATCTTCACCACATATTCATTTCATCATAAAGCCGGCCCATTTCCTGAAATAGCTGCAACACAGCACAAACAAACAGGAAACATGTCACAACATTATCAAAGGATTTTAAAATTACATTTCAAAGAGAGCCTTTAGTATAAATTACTAAAGGACTATGAACACCAACACAAATGTAGGGAAATAAAACATTTAGACAAACCTGCATGGACTCTTAAGGAATGGATATTTGTTAATGACTTCTTCAACAGTCATCCCGTTGGCAATCTCTCTCCTTCTCCAAGCGAATGTCCTCATCATCCGTTCCTCCCCCATTCGGCCATCTGGCTGGGTCTCTCGGTTCTGGTCCTGCAGGACTTTCACATGGCTCGCTACTAAGGTCTCATCCTCCCCAATCACATCCACCTCCTGCGACACAGAGGGATGACAAACCTTTACTCAGTTGACAGTTGTTTTTCCTGGTCTAATGTTTATGAAAAATGAGCCCTTATCAATAATACCGTATAACATTTTACATAGCGCTTTATCATAGCTACTTACAGCACTTTACAGGGCTCCGGACATTTGGTGACAGAGCCTTTTGTGTCAGTGCACCATCACTCTGGAACAAGCTTCCTCTTGTTATTCGCTCTGCCTCCTCTATTATTACCTTTAAAACCCAGCTAAAAACATCCCTCTTCACTGAGGCGTATGGAGTTTAATCTCTCCTGGCCTCACACCCTCACCTCTTAACCCCCCCCTTGTTTGTTAAGCGTCCTTGGGTTTGTGAAAGGCGCTATAAACGTCAAAGTTATTATTATTATTATTAAAGGTGTCAGATGAATGTAGTGGAGTAACTAAAGTAACTAGTAACTAAAGTTGTCAGATGAATGTAGTGGAGTAACTAAAGTAACTAGTAACTAAAGCTGTCAGATGAATGTAGAGGAGTAAAAAGTAGAATATCTATCTCTGAAATGTAGCAAAGTAGAAGTAGAAAGTGGAGCTGCTGTCACTATTATAGTTAAGGTATATTATACAAGCCTCCCTCATTAAACCAACTTATTTCCAAGGTAGGAGGACGGTTCTAACGGGGAACTCCTGCAGACAGGAAGCACTTGGTGGTACAACAGGGGTTACACACACACACATATACACACACACACACACACACACGCCATTACCGTGCCAGCGTGGCAGCTCACCTGTCCGGTGTAACCTGACCCCCCCCCCCCCCCCCCCCTCCCAGCGTGGTAGCTCACCTGTCCGGTGTAACCTGACCCCCCCTCCCAGCGTGGCAGCTCACCTGTCCGGTGTAACCTGACCCCCCTCTCCCATTTGCAGCTCACCTGTCGGTGTAACCTGACCCCCCCCCCTCTCCCAGCGTGGCAGCTCACCTGTCCGGTGTAACCTGACCCCCCCCCCTCTCCCAGCGTGGCAGCTCACCTGTCCGGTGTAACCTGACCCCCCCCCTCTCCCAGCGTGGCAGCTCACCTGTCCGGTGTAACCTGACCCCCCCTCTCCCAGCGTGGCAGCTCACCTGTCCGGTGTAACCTGACCCCCCCCCTCTCCCAGCGTGGCAGCTCACCTGTCCGGTGTAACCTGACCCCCCCCCCCTCCCAGCGTGGTAGCTCACCTGTCCGGTGTAACCTGACCTCCGGGTTCCAGACGACCTCCAGCAGCCGGCGCTGCCGAGATATCTCTTCCTCGTACTCGACCACAGTTGTTTCAACAAGTCGGAATATTTCTTCAGCAGCAGCAGTTAGTCGCTCGGTGACGAACTCTCTCAACCCCTCAACGGAGCACATGGTTGCTTAGTAACAGCTGGAGACCCTCTGCTCTACGACCACAGGACCGTCTTCCTGCTCATTCTACACTTCCGCTGGGTGTCACACTGATTAACGTCCGACGGTGAAAGGGAAGACGCTTTTCTTTCCCCTTCCAACTGAAGTCTTTTCATTCAAACTAACAGCTTCCTCGTGACATTACTCGGTAAATCAATCTGTTCTCAGGCCTAAAACTCGGCCTCTTCTGAGATGAAGTCTGACAACACAGAAAATAACTTCAAATAATAATGTTTGGATTTACGATGATTTTATTCATTTTTTTTGGTGTCACTTATAATTCTTCACATTTCGACATCATTCCACACAAATAACAAGACGGAGGTGAACGAGTACACGTGTGTCAACGTACAAAAAGAAAGAATGAAATTAAGAAGTTGAAAATAAGAAGAGAATGAAGAAATGAATAATATTCCAGCATTATATCTCTGGAAATACCAATGTTACGCAACGCTGTTGGAAACATTAATCAGAATGATTCACTACAGAAATCAGCAAAAACCCTGAAACCTCCTGAATCACAAGAGATAGAAAATAAGAACATTCATTCATTACAAAAAGAAAACTCCTTTGTTACAAAATCAGTAAAATCCTGTTCCAACAACAACAACAGTAATCTATTACTGAATCAGAAATGGAAGTGCAGCGGGGACAAAGTTGTCTCGTCTCATCTGATCGCCTGTCTCCCACTGGGGGACTCACTCAGAATAGAAAGGTTACACCATGATGCTTTAAGATCATAATTAATCACTATGCTAATTACAGAATAATCAAGACCTGATAACTAATATCAGGACCACAGTTAGAAAATAAGAAATCATTTAGTAAAAGAAAGAAGTCAAATCCATCATTACACAATAAGAACATTCCTGAAATCTAAAGTCCAGTTCAGACCAAAGATAGAGGACGAGACGTCTCCTACGTCCTAAAACCAGCCTCTGGAGACTCCACCAGCTGACTCTCTATTGGCTGTTGAACAGGAGACGTCTCCTACGTCCTAAAACCAGCCTCTGGAGACTCCACCAGCTGACTCTCTATTGGCTGTTGAACAGGAGATGTCTCCTCGTCCTAAAAAACCAGCCTCTGGAGACTCCACCAGCTGACTCTCTATTGGCTGTTGAACAGGAGACGTCTCCTACGTCCTAAAACCAGCCTCTGGAGACTCCACCAGCTGACTCTCTATTGGCTGTAGAACAGGAGACGTCTCCTACGTCCTAAAACCAGCCTCTGGAGACTCCACCAGCTGGTTTGAGTCTAGCTGAGACGGTGCCGGTTCAGGCCGCTTCAACATTTTCTTCAATGTTCTTAAACGGTTTCGTTTTGTCGCAAATCTTTGGGCTGAACTGGATTTTATGAAATAGGAAAAAGCTTTAATTACAAAAGTAAATCCATCATTACACAATAAGTAAATTCCAGAACTCCAAAAACAACCAATTGTTATGAAATGAGATGAAATGTGTGAAAGCAGCCTCTGGTTTTTAATATGGTCCTGTGTGTGCGAGCTACATGACTCTGAGTCCTTCATTGTATTTCTTTAATCCCAGACACCAACACATCGTCACCATAGCAACAGATGTTGGTCCCCAACCTGGATCTCCAAGCAGCAGGGGGTCAGAGCTTTCTGGAATCTCAAGATAAAATCATAATAAAGAATTTAGAGGACATCTGATTGGGATTAATCACATGATTGTCTAGAGTTGACTCACATTTTGAATCTGTTGTAAATGTACTTTAAAGGGATGTTTTTAAGTTTTTAAAGGTCAGGTGGAGGTCGTGACGGGACGTAACCAGCTGGGAACTCAGATCACATCACTAGGACATGCAGATACCTTTAGTCCTGAGGACAGAACCATCTGGAAGGACTGAAACTCAACTTGACTTTCTAAAGACTCTTTTCTTTATCCCAGGTACGACTCGCTGGACAAGCCAAAGAAACAGAGATGGCGGCGTGGGGAGGTTTGGCCCGGGTGGATGCTGAGACTCAGCGGTAGCTGTTTTAAGGTTCTGGACCACTCCTCCCAGGTATACCTTAAAGGAAACTACCGTTCTTTACAGCTGCTTTCTAGGATAAGGATCTTTGAAACCCGTTTTGGGGTTAGGAGGGCTGATACTGGACCACTCTCAGAGATGGTTGTTCCCATCAGTCACTTAGACTCAACAACTCAGGAACAGATGGTCCAGGATGAAAGAAACAAGAGTTACCCTTTAATTGTTCTTGTGAATAGCAAAGCTCTTTACACATGTTGGGAATACCAGGGGGTATCAGTGATAATTAAATAATATATTAGATATGATTTTCCAAATCAAGGTGTTCTGTAGAATATGTGACCCAATTCTGGTGGTCCTGGGTCCATCCTAATGACTAGGTCCCTAAAACAGGGTCTGGACATGTGGGAAGAATAAGACTTGTCAGTAAAATGTACTTTTTAAAACTCATATTTCCTCCCAGATTGGCCCCAGAGACCCCGGACTTTGTACACAAGTACCCAGCATGAGTCTTGTAAGGGTAAATAAATGGGAATTATTCCAAGTGGGGATAAAAAAAGGCATAAATGCTGAACCTCCATGAGGTCCTCGGAGGTGCTACTCTGCTCCCTGAGCTCCTTCCTCTTCAGTCGGCCCTCCTTCAGCTGCAGGGACACCCAGGTTATAATAATCTGGCTCAGTCTTCTTCTGTCTGCACGGCAGCTGCCCCCTGCTGGCCTGGAGATCAGTCTTCTTCTGTCTGCACGGCAGCTGCCCCCTGCTGGCCTGGAGAGACATGACAGAACACAGATATGACTTCCTGCATCCCTCCTCTCTTCAGTGGTGGAGACAACAGAGAGAGAGAGTCCGTACCCTACAGTAGAAGTAAAGAACGATGTTCTCCAGCAGCAGAACCAGCAGCAGGACGGTCGCTCTGATGATTAAAGGCCTCAGATCTGATGGAACACATGGACAGTAAACACATCACACACCACCATGAGTCCAACAGTCGTCACAGAGTCAGTCCAGAAATAACATGTTGTCAGCTGATCATTTTCACTCAGTTTGGACCAATCATCTTCTCCCATCCTGTAAACAGCTTACCCATGATGCTGAGGGAGAGCACCCGGCTCTCAGACGAGAAGTTATGAGAGAAAACATCGAGCTGATAAACACAGCTGTAGTTTCCTTGGTGGGCGGGCTCTGCAGCAGGAAACAGGAAGTGGGCAGTGTGATTGACAGCTGGCTGGGTGGTGGCGTGTGCTGAGTCGGAGGAGGTGAAGCTGAGCTGGAAGGAGCCTCCTGGGTACTGTGGCTGGATGGAGCAGCTGATGGCGAAGGTGGAGCCCCAGAACACCTGGAACCCCTGCTGTTGGTCCTCCTCGGAGACCCCGACCATGGAGGAGGACACAGATATGTTGGGCTGAAGGAGCAGGTCTGGAAACAGAGAGACAGACAGACGGGTTAGAGAGACAGACAGACAGACAGACAGTTTGAAGCTTCCAGTAATAAGTCCACTTCTCTACTCTCTGGATAACTTTCCAGTTCAGTCGAGTATATCATGGAGGTCATCAGGAGAACACTAATGCATTATTCTTAATTTCTGTCTGCAATGTTACCCTTTGGGTCAAATGTGCATCATCATTGTGTCACTAACAGTTGTGTTGTTGTCAAGTGTCTGACAACATTATGGGATGGATCCCTACAGAGATAGCCAACATTATGGGATGGATCCCTACAGAGAGAGACAACATTATGGGATGGATCCCTACAGAGAGAGACAACATTATGGGATGGATCCTACAGAGAGAGACAACATTATGGGATGGATCCTACAGAGAGAGACAACATTATGGGATGGATCCTTACAGAGAGAGACAACATTATGGGATGGATCCTTACAGAGAGAGACAACATTATGGGATGGATCCTTACAGAGAGAGACAACATTATGGGATGGATCCTTACAGAGAGACAACATTATGGGATGGATCCTACATTATGGGATGGATCCTACAGAGAGAGACAACATTATGGGATGGATCCACAGAGAGAGACAACATTATGGGATGGATCCTACAGAGAGAGACAACATTATGGGATGGATCCTTACAGAGAGACAACATTATGGGATGGACAGAGAGAGACAATTATGGGATGGATCCTACAGAGAGAGACAACATTATGGGATGGATCCTACAGAGAGAGACAACATTATGGGATGGAACAGAGAGAGACAACATTATGGGATGGGATCCATTATGGGATGGACAGAGAGAGACAACATTATGGGATGGATGGATCCCTACAGAGAGATGGGATGGATCCTACAACATTATGGGATGGATCCTACAGAGAGAGACAATGGATTATGGGATGGATCCTACAGAGAGAGACAACATTATGGGATGGATCCTACAGAGAGAGACAACATTATGGGATGGATCAACATTATGGGATGGATCCTACAGAGAGAGACAACATTACAACATTATGGGATGGATCCACAGAGAGAGACAACATTATGGGATGGATCCTTACAGAGACAGACAACATTATGGGATGGATCCTACAGAGAGAGACAACATTATGGGATGGATCCTACAGAGAGAGACAACATTATGGGATGGATCCTACAGAGAGAGACAACATTATGGGATGGATCCTACAGAGAGAGACAACATTATGGGATGGATCCTACAGAGAGACAACATTATGGGATGGATCCTACAGAGAGAGACAACATTATGGGATGGATCCTACAGAGAGAGACAACATTATGGGATGGATCCTTACAGAGAGAGACAACATTATGGGATGGATCCTACATGGGATGGATACAGAGAGAGACAACATTATGGGATGGATCCTACAGAGAGAGACAACATTTGGGATGGGATGGATATGGGATCCTACAGAGAGAGACAACATTATGGGATGGATCCTTACAGAGATAGACAACATTATGGGATGGATCCTTACAGAGATAGACAACATTATGGGATGGATAGACAACATTATGGGATGGATCCTACAGAGAGAGACAACATTATGGGGTGGATCCTTACAGAGATAGACAACATTATGGGATGGATCCCTACAGAGATAGACAACATTATGGGATGGATCCCTACAGAAAGACCTTTAAAACCTCTTGAAGACCTTTCTGTTTAACTGTTATTGGTTTCTCTCCACTTAGGATAGGCAGGCAGCTTTATTTGTGTAGCATTTCAGAATATTAATCTGAGTCTGAGAACTTTTGTGAAGGTAAATACAAGCTTAACAATTGTCCTGTTAACCGACATGTTAGCTTGTTTCTCTGCTACCAACTGCAGAGAGCTCTCTTGATACTGGACCAATGTCAAAGATTGTTGTTCCCATCAGTCACGTAGACACAAAGACACATAGGAACATATGGTCTCAGTTGATAACTCATTATACAAGAGCATTCATTCACCTCAATGATGGGCTTACCTGAGCAGGTGAGATTAACGAAGGAGAAAGAGGAACCTGATTCTGCACACTCCCCCAGAGCAGATCCAGACTCAACACAGACAAAACTGATCATCCACACAGATCTGTCTGAGGACTCTTTTCTCTCTCCTACAGAAACAGCAGAGCCACAGTCTAACTCTCTGCAGGCAGCAGCTGATGCCTTCAGGGTCCAGGTAGAGTTAGAGTATCTCACAGGTCTCCATTCTCTGTTACGTTTCACCTCCAGTGTTCCTGCACAGCGACTGCCCCCCCCCACCAACCTGACAGGCTCTGAACAGAAAGCAGAGAGTCATCAGCAAAAGAACAAAGTGAGTATTATTAGAAGAGACATGAACCAATCAGAGCTGCAGCTCCTCTTTTACTTGAGCAGGTGAGTCCAACAGCTTTTCCAGGTGAGCAGGTGTTTCTATCTGAGCCTGAGCTTCTACAGTCCAGGAGAGCAGACTCATTGCCTCCACACTGGAACTCTTTGGTCCTCATTGAAGGCTCCACGTCTCCATAGAGCGCCCCCTGGAGGACTGAAGGAGCCCCACAGCCAAGCTCCCTGCAGACCACCTCTGCATCCTGCTGGTCAAAGTCCTGTTCACACACTGAGGACCAGCGCTGGGTAGACTGGTTAGTCTTCACCTCCAGTCTGCCTGAGCACAGACTGGTCCCGTTCACCAGCCTGACAGAGTCTGGAGAGATGATAGAAGATAACAGAGAGAGAGAAAAGACCCCAGACCCAGAACAACAAGATGACAACTAGTGAACTCAGATTGTTGGTTTTTGAGCAGATGGCAATGCTGTTTTGTTTGCTCAGTGTGCCGCAGCATGAGTGATCAGATCGTTTGATGATGGAGTAGATAGCAAGGTATCTATGCCCGAAGAAGTTCAGTATCAGCATTCCATTCCTATTTACCGACTGGTCCTTATCAGCCTGGGACATCCGTTTTTTTAGGTGTTGACCAAGTGGTAGCAGCAGAAGCCAACAGCAAAGCAGTAATGCACAAACATTTCCTTTATCTCATTGATTGGTACTTTACATGATACTTTGTGTTTATTTCAACCACAACTAGAGTTGTGATGGTTGGACAAGTGGAAAACTGCCCAAAACGGCTTTTCATAGTTTTGTTTCTGTAAACTTATGTAGCAGGTATGGAAAAATGTTTGAATTCCACCAAATATCCCTCATTTTACTGTTTATTCTTTTTTTGTTTTGTTTGCTCTTTATTTAATGAAGGGACTGTTTATGTATTTTACATGGCAAATGCGCCCTCTGCTGGGCGTTTTGGGAACATACTGTTTGTTTTCCCGGCTCTCGTCAGACAGTGGTGGATCTGGCCGAGAGCGGTAGGTACCTTGTGTATTGCGAGGCAGACGTATTAAATACTATGTTCAATGTGTATTTAAGTGTTAGATAGGGTGATTGTGATTAGTATAGGTTTTTAGCAGTTGTTCTGCTTAATTCTCATCTGTGTATTTTTGTGTATTGTTCATTTCTGAGTGTTTTAGTGAGCTAGCTTAAATGCTATGTTTTCACGTGTGTTTGCGTTGGTATTCTCCATTCTGTGTTCAACACTGCGCCTGTATAAGTATGTGTATATAAGTGTATTTATATAAGTATATGTATTTCTTTTTATGTTGTTAGGCGTGTGTTGAGGGCAAATGAGCAACGCTGTGTTTTTCTTTCCCTAAAACACTCAACAGGTATGTTATTTGCACGGAACCTATTGTGATTTAAAGTGTATATTTTGTAATGGGGTGTGGGGCATCTGAGAGCAGTTTTGTTTGGGCTACATATTTCGAAGTATTCTTATATTCTTTAGTTGTATTTTTGCATTTATTTTTTAATTTGTGGGATTTTTATTTCATTGAGAATGTAAATTGTGAGACAGTGTTGGATCTGGCCGAGAGCGACGTGTGTTGAGGGCAAATGAGCAACGCTGTGTTTTTCTTTCCCTAAAACACTCAACAGCATTAAACATCCTGTGCCAAGGCCTGAGTCTCCAGTCGTCTTCACTCTAGACACAACGCAGGTAACCGGTACTGAGGCCGGTTACACTTAGAACAAAATGTGTTTTACAATGATAAAATTAGTGATTATTTACATGGAGTTTGGTAGGTTTAGAGAACGCCTTTTCTGGATGTTTATATGTTTAAAAAAAAGGATCTTACTATTTAACCTCTCCGGGAACCATCACCTTATCGTGGTGGAGAGGTTTGTGTGTCCCTATGAACCTGATGGCTGTGTTGTCTGGAGCTGTGTGCTCCTGGTAGGGTCTCCCATGGCAAAGTGGTCTCAGGTGAGGGGCCGGACAAAGAGTGGTTCAAAAACCCTAAAGCCCCTGTCTGGAGGCAGGCCCAGACGGAGGGCTCATCAGCAAGTGCCTGGTGGACGGATTTGCCGCGGAGCCCGGTCGGGCACAGGCCGAAGAAGCTACTGGGCACCCTTCTCTCCATCCCATGGGCCCACCACCTGTGGGAGGAACCGCTGGGGTCGCCTCCCTACACCTGCGGGTGATGGGGGGGGACTCTGACTGTTGTTTGTGCATATGCACCAAACAAGAGTTCGGAGTATTCTGCCTTCTTGGAGACCTTGAAGGGAGTCCTGTATGGGGCTCCAGTAGGGGACTCAATAGTTCTGCTGGGGGACTTCAACGCACACGTGGGTGATGATGGAGATACTTGGAGAGGCGTGATTGAGAGGAACGGCCTCCCTGATCTAAACCAGAGTGTTGTCTGTTGTTGGACTCCTGTGCTAGAGCACCAGAGCACCCTAGGCCAAAGATCAATGATTGATTTTTATAATTGTTTCATCTGATCTGAGGCTGTTTGTTTTGGACACTCGGGTGAAGAGAGGGGCAGAGCTGTCAACTGATAACCATCTGGTGGTGAGTTAGGTCAGGGGATGGGGGAGGACTCTGGACAGACCTGGTAAGCCCAAGCGAGTAGTGCGGGTAAATTGGGAACGTCTGTAGGAGGCCCCTGTCCGACGGACTTTCAACTCACACCTCCGGCGGAGCTTTTCGTGCATCCCTGTGGAGGCATTGAACCTGAGTGGACCATGTTCAAAGTTTCCATTGCTGAAGCTGCGGCGGGGAGCTGTGGTCTGAGGGTCTTAGGTGCCTCAAGGGTAGGTAACCCACAAGGAAGAGTCTTTCCGGGATATGCTATCCCGGAGGACTCCAGAGGCGGTTGCAAGGCACCGACGGGCCCGAAGGGCTGCAGCGGGGGTGGGAGAAGTTCGGAGATGACATGGAGAAGGACTTTTGGTCGGCACCAAGGTGCTTCTGGAAAACCATTCGCCACCTCAGGAGGGGGAAGCGGGTAATCGTCCAAGTTGTGTACAGTAAGGATGGGATGCTGTTGACCTCAACTGAGGAGGTAATAAAGCAGTGGAAGGAGCACTTTGAGGAACTCATAAATCCAGCTGACACATCCTCTGTGGTAGAGGCAGAGCTGAACGATGAAGGGGGATTGTAGTCAGTTTCCCTGGTGGAGGTCGCTGAGGTAGTTAAACAACCCCACAGTGGCAAAGCCCCAGGGATTGATGAGATGCATCCTAAAATGCTGAAAGCTCTGGGTGTGGAGGGGCTGTCTTGGTTGACACACCTCTTTAACATTGCGTGGAAGTATGGGACAGTGCCTAAGGAGCGGCAGACCGGGGTGGTGGTTCCCCTCTTCAAAAAGGAGGGACCAGAGGGTGTGTGCCGATTACAGGGGTATCACACTTCTCAGCCTCCCTGGTAAAGTCTACTCCAAGGTGCTGGAGAGGAGGGTTCGGCCGATAGTTGAACCTCGGATTGAAGAGGAACAATGCGGATTCCGTCGTGGTCGTGGAACAACAGATCAGATCTTCACTCTCGGAAGAATCCTGGAGGGAGCCTGGGAGTATGCTCAATCAGTCCACATGTGTTTTGTGGATATGGAGAAGGCGTCCCCCGGGAAATACTGTGGGAGGTGCTGCGGGAGTATGGGATGAGGGGGTCCCTTCTCAGGGCCATCCAATCTCTGTGTGACCAAAGCGAGAGCTGTGTCAGGATTCTCGGCAGTAAGTCGGACTTGTTCCAGGTGTGGGTTGGCCTCCGCCAGGGCTGCACTTTGTCACCAATCCTGTTTATAATATTTATGGACAGGATATTGAGGCATAGTTGGGGGGAAGAGGGGTTGCAGTTCGGTGGGCACAGGATTGATTGCTGCTTTTTGCAGATGATGTGGTCCTGATGGCATCATCAGCCTGTGACCAGGGTACAAGCGGCCGAAATGGGTTTCCTCACGAGGGTGGCTGGCATCTCCCTTAGAGATAGGGTGAGAAGCTTAGTCATCCGAGAGGAGCTCGGAGTAGAGCCGCTGCTCCTTCGCGTCAAAAGGAGCCAGTTGAGGTGGTTTGGGCATCTGGTAAGGATGCCTCCTGGGGGGCCCCCCCTAGGGAGGTGGTCCAGGCACGTCCAGCTGGAGGAAGGTCTCGGGGAAGACCCAGGACTAGGTGGAGGGATTATATGTCCAACCTGCTTGAAAACGCCTCGGGATTCCCCAGTCGGAGCTAGTTGATTGTTGATAGTTGTTGTGGCTCAGGAAAGGGAAGTTTGTGGTCCCCTGCTGGGGCTGCTCCCACCGCGACCCAATACCGGATAAGTGGATGATGATGGATGGACGGATGGATCTTACTCTTTAACAAAAATCCTTTCCATAATGATGTCAGACACTTAGAATATTAATCTGAGTCTGTCAGCAGCAACAACAGAACTTTTGTGAATATAAATACAAGAAATAAAATAGTTGTGTGACAGAAAACTCAGATTGGACAGATAGTCTAGCAGCTGTCTGGATTTACTCTGCAGAGATCTGAAGACCAGGCCACCATAGTCCTCAGAAGTCCACTGTAGTTTAAATTCAAACAGAAAGAAAGATGAAGGAAACAGAAGATACATGCCTCCGGCTGAATGTCCTGCAGCACCGGAGCAATCCTGGAAGTGGAACGTCAAGAATATAGACTAGCTAACGGGTAACTTCCACTGCCATGAGGTCAGGGTCTAGCTCTGCTCTGGGTTTTACTGCTGTTTGCTGAATTTATTTGATGTTACAATATTACAGCTGTAAGTTATCCCACCACGGGGATGGGCTTACCTGAGCAGGTGAGATTAAGGATGGAGGAGGAAGAGGAACCTGATTCTGCACACTCCCTCAGAGCAGATCCAGACTCAACACAGTCAGACCTGATCCACCACACAGATCTGTATGAGGACTCTTCTCTCTCTACAGAAACAGCGGAGCCACAGTCTGACTCTATGCAGGCAGCAGCTGCTGTCTTCAGGGTCCAGTCAGAGTATCTCACTGGTCTCCATTCTCCATTATGTTTCACCTCCAGTGTTCCTGCACAGCGACTGGCCCCCCCCACCAACCTGACAGCATCAGGCTCTGAACAGAAAGCAGAGAGTCATCAGCAAAAGAACAAAGTGAGTATTATTAGAAGAGACATGAACCAAATCAGAGCTGCAGCTCCTCTTCTACCTGAGCAGGTGAGTCCAACAGCTTTTCCAGCTGAGCAGGTGTTTCTATCTGAGCCTGAGCTTCTACAGTCCAGGAGAGCAGACTCATTGCCTCCACACTGGAATTCTTTGGTCCTCATTGGAGGCTCCACTTCTCCATAGAGCACCACCTGGAGGACTGAAGGAACCCCACAGCCAAGCTCCCTGCAGACCACCTCTGCATCCTGCTGGTCAAAGTCCTGTTCACACACTGAGGACCACCGCTGGGTAGACTGGTTAGTCTTCACCTCCAGTCTGCCTGAGCACAGACTGGTCCCATCCACCAGCCTGAGAGAATCTGAAGAGAAGATAGAAGATAACAGAGAGAGAGAAAAGACCCAGACCCAGAACAACAAGATGACATCAACTAACAAGTCCCTGATTCAGACTGGACTCAGCACCGCTCCAACAGAAGATCATCATTAACACCAGAACTCATCTTTATACCGCGGTCACACCGCCTGGGGAGAGACGCCACAACATTCAAAGTCTATAGAAATATGCAAATAGACACAACATTTGTGTCAGTCAAGCCGGCGCTGTGTATTTGTCTGAATTAAAATATTTGAACTGAAAAGATCTGAGGACCAGGTCACTATTGTCCTCAGATTGGACAGATAGTCTAGCTAGCTGTCTGGATTTACTCTGCAGAGACCTGAGGACCAGGTCACCATAGTCCACTGTAGTTTAAATTCCAACAGAAAGAAAGAGGAAGGAACCAGAAAATAAATGCCTCCGGCTGAATGTCCTGCAGCACCGGAGCAATCCTGGAAGTGGAACGTCAAGAATATAGACTAGCTAAAGGGAACTTCCACTGCCATGAGGTCAGGGTCTAGCTCTGCTCTGGGTTTTACTGCTGTTTGCTGACTTTATTTAAGGTTACAATATTACAGCTGTAAGTTATCCCACCACGGGGACGGGCTTACCTGAGCAGGTGAGATTAAGGAAGGAGGAGGAAAAGGTAAATAATGTTGCACACTCCCTCAGAGCAGATGCAGACTCAACACAGTCAGACCAGATACTCCACACAGATCTGTATGATGACTCTTCTCTTTCTCCTACAGAAACAGCAGAGCCACAGTCTAACTCTCTGCAGACAGCAGCTGCTGCCTTCAGGCTCCAGCCAGAGTTCTTCACTTGACTCCATTCTCCGTCATGTTTCACTTCCAGTGCCCCTGCACAGCGACTGGCCCCCCCCACCAACCTGACAGACTCTGAACAGAAACCAGAGAGTCATCAGCATGAGTTAGTTTAATTAAAGCAGCTGATTCTGAGTCTTTTCTGTCTGTGTGTACCTGTTGAGGTGAGTCCTCCTTCAGCCTGGAGTCCTGAGGAGAAACCAGAAGGTAAACATCAGTATGAAGCAGCGTGATTGGATCACAGCCGTGGACACAACAACCTCTCTCAGGTTGTTGTGTGAAGAACCTTCTAGCAGCTCAGAACCTCCTCAGTGAACTAATACTAGTAAAGGAAAGCATTATGACAACTGGATTGGAATAAAAACGAGTGGTGTCTCCACTGATGGAAGTAATGATGACACAAGGGAAAGGAGTCATTCTGATTGGAGGAGACTTTAATCTGGTCCTTGAACCTAACATCGACTCTACAGCCACAACACCTGAGGCACTACATCAGCTGCAGGGACATTACTGCACATGGACCCAGTTACAGATCCTAAAAACCAGCCGGACTCATCAGAAAACACTGACACATCACTAGGATACAGCCTTTAAAAGCTATAGGCTCCAGAGACTGTAGGGGGGGGGCAGATAACTCATCTGGGTTGGTGTGGGGGGGGGGGTATTTCACGTTATTGATTTGAATTCCGTCAGAGCGGATCTCTGCAATTGTCACATAATACTCCTACTTTTACACATGGTGCTAATAATGTAGTAATATCTGTAGAGACCTTTTAATAAACATATATTTTACTCTTATTATCCCAGAGCAGCATCTGAACCAAGTCACCTGTTCTTCCCTCACTTGTAACACAAGTACATGTGTTTAGTTTTTATTGTGTCAGAAACATATTCTTCTGTTTTCTTTATCTGGTTGGGAGCAGACGTCCTCTCCTTTAAGAATAAACCCTGATTTTTATTCATGTTCATCAATCACTTTGACTAATCTGTCATGAAACCATCTTATCCGGGGATTTGGACTCTTGGACATGGATTATCATGACAAAAACTACCTAAAATAATAAACATGTTATGAGAAGCTGTGTTTGAAAAGTACTTTGAGTTTTTAGTGTCCCTTTTATGAAGGGTGCGGGACTTATGACCTATAGCCACTATAGCCAGCCATGAGGGGGGGGCTCACTTTGACTGATCTGTCATGTTCGCAGACCAGCAAGAGCCTATTCCCACCCGACCAGATACGGTACTGTCGGCCATGGTCGCTCTGCGAAATGTCCAACGATTCAGCGTTAGCCAGGGACATCGGCAGAGCTGTCCTCAGGGCCACCCAGAGACTATTAATATTAACAGTCTATGGGCCACCACACGGGGGGGGGGGGTAGGCTCCTGTTGGCCTTTATGCATGCAAACATGACAGATCAGTCAAAGTGAGCCCCCCATGGCTGGCTATAGTAGCCACAGGTCATACGTCCCGCACCCTTCATAAAAGTGACACTAAGAACTCAAAGTACTCTTCAAATACAGTTTCTCCGAACGTGTTTATTATTTCAGGTAATTGTCACGATAATCCCGGAGAAGATGGTTTTTATTCGTTATTTGACACTTTAAACTCACACTGACCTCCTCAAGCTTTTATTTTGGTACTTTGGCATTTTTAAATTGCATATTAAATATTTAGTTTCACCGGAAACATTTACATTCAACATTTAGATTAACATTTAAATTTATATTTAACATTGAGATTTAACATTTAGATTAACATTTAGATTTAACATTTAGATTTAACATTTAGATTAACATTTAGATTTATATTAAACATTTAGTTTTTGATTTAATATTTAGATTTAACATTTAGGTGTAACATTTAATATTTGCATTTAACTATTTTAAATATCTCCAAGTTGCAATTGTGCAAAACTGTGACCCTCAAATAGTCCTACCAGTTTTTTAAACATTGTTTAAATCTAAATGTTGCAAAATGTTGCTGTTATTTATTTATTTTCAGCGTGAGCCCTGATTATCAGCAGGGAGACAGGATCAGTGAAGGTGCATTCAATGCCTTTTAGAAATGAACACACAAACTACATATACACACAATATACATACCACACACACACACAATATATATACATACACACACACACAATACACACACACAATATACACACACACACAATATACATATCACACACACACACACACAATATACATACCACACACACACACACACAACACAATATACATACACACACACACACACACAATATACATACCACACACACACAATAAACATACCACACACACACACACACACAATATACATACCACACACACCACACACTGCAACATACACACACACAAACTACATATACACACACACAGTATACATATACACACACAGTATACACACACAGTGTACATATATACACACACACAGTATACACACAGTGTACATATATACACACACACACACACACTATACATATACACACACACACAGTATGCACACACAGTATACACACACACAGTATACATACACACACATACACAGTATACACACAGTATACACACACAGTATACATATACACACATACACAGTATACACACACAGTATACATACACACACACAGTATACATATACACAAACACACAGTACACATATACAGACACACACACACACAAAATACATATACACACACAAACACACACACACACACACCACACAAACACAGTATACATATGTACATCATGTTATTTTGGGTAATTAAAAAGAACACTGATATAGGAAAATGGGTTAAATTGACCTGAGGGCAACATGAGGGTTAAAGTAGAGTGGTACCTGAGCTCCACAGCAGCAGCAGCAGCAGCAGCAGCAGCGGGTGATCCATGTCCAGGTGGACGTGATCTCTCTGTGTCCGTCTTCCCGTCTGTCTGCTCTCTGCTCTGATCATCACATGTTATGTCCTCAGGTTGGGTCTCATATAGGAAGAGGCGGAGCTTTACTGGATCCATGTCATGTAGTGTGATGTAATGTGCTGAATGAACTGGTCCTACAACGTCTCACCTGTTGGACCCACACACACTTTCTCTTGTCCTGTGTGAACATGAAACAACTAAACAACAGCTCTACATATCTGTGTTATCTCTGCCTCGTTAACTCCAGTCACCTGCTGGATCTCACTGACACTGACCTGGGGGTTGTAGTTTTAGACTGGCGGCCATCTTGGTTGTAGGCTGTTGCAGCCTCCTTGGCCACATATTCCTCCCATCCAGCACACGGCCTCTCATATTATGAGTTTATGTGTTTACACACACACACACACACACACACACAGAGAGACACACACACACACACACACACAGACACACACACAGACACATACACACATACAAATACACACAGAGACACACACACACACACACAATCAGACACACACACACACACACACACACACACACACACACACAGACACACACACATACAAACACACACACACACACACGGCCTCTAAACTAAAGTAGAAAGAGTGTGATTGTGTGTCTCTGTGTCTCTGACGGCTCCATTAAAGACAGTGTGAACGTGGGAATGTCTCTGAACTGAATGTCTCTGAAACTTATGCTCTGATAAGAAGCTGCACACACACACACAAACACACACACAACAGATTGTAGGACGGTGGTTTCTGACATGTTCCATCAGATTAACACTAGTACAGTCTCGTTGCCGTGGGAACATCAGCAGACCGTCTTTCACACGCAGCTACAACTCTACTTAACATTATATTGATTGATACACACACACACATTCACACACACACAGACACACACACACACACAACAGATTGTAGGATGGTGGTTTCTGACATGTTCCATCAGATTAACACTAGTACAGTCTCGTTGCCGTGGGAACATCAGCAGACCGTCTTTCACACGCAGCTACGGCTCTACTTAACATTATATTGACTCATGCACACACACACATTCACACACACACAGACACACACACACACATTATATTGATTGGTGATCAAACTATTGATCCTGTCTGGGATCAGCAACCTTTTACTATCAAGACACGTTCTACAGATCCAGCTTGTTGCTCTGCTTCTGCAATCTATTGCTTCTTCTTTTTGTTATTTAGCAGCAACTCACTAGTAAAAATATTTTATATAAAAAAAATATATATTTTACAAAAATAATTAAATTCTGACCATATGGCCTCATCGATAAACAAGTTCTTTCATGTTCTTTCATGTTGCTGACATTAAAGTATTGGGTCAGGCCCCATTTAGGACCGACAGATCCCCAACCTGTGTGAAGACACAGAACAATCAGTTCCACAGGTGTGACGCCCGAGAGAAACACACAGGAAATGTCTGAAGCTGTCACGGTGATGACCTGGCACCGCCCGATGGGGGCAGAGGGCAGATCTGAGTCTCATGCTCCGATGTAAACGGTTTACGGCACAACATGTCATACTGAAATTAATAATAAACTCTTCTCATTAAGAACAATAACAGAAGATGGAAATCATTTCAAAGACGTTGTAGCTATCTATGGTTGATTGATGCTAACGTTAGCTCAAAACATCATTCAACTCTATCTAAGCTAGCAGTGAACCAATTTTGTTAAGGTCCATTTTTACTGGGTTGACGTTACAGAAGTCTCTGGTTAGCATCTCAGAGGCTACTTCAGACGTTACAGAAGTCTCTTTATATATAATAATAAATATATATTTAATCTCAGACTTTTTACATATACATCTGCAATACCGTACTTTAACTGTAATATGCAATTACTTTCCACTGCACTTTAATTCGGATAGCTTCTACCCAAACTTTATTTGTACTACCTTAAATCATTGTTATACTGCTCATTTTAGCCTAACTTATTATATCTATCTGTAAAAATTCTGTCTATAATAGCCGCCTGTATATATATATATATATATATATATATATATATATATATATATATATATATATATATATATATATTCATAGTACATAATCACCTGTAAACTCTGTAAACCAGTAGTATATTATGTCCATTGTACATATCTGTAAAATTTCTACTTATAGTAATATCCACCTGTATATTATATTCAGTACATATCCAGCTGTAAAGATTGCTCACAATACTTGTTATCTATATTTTATATTCATAGGACAAACCCATCTGTAAAATTCTGTTTATAATAGTATTCATTTCTATATTTATTCAGTACATATCCTGGTCCTGCACTCATGGAACCATTGTATATCCTGCACTTACTGCTATTGCACTTCTGGTTAGACCCAAACTGCATTTCGTTACCTTGTACCTGTACCTGTGTAATGACAATAAAGTTGAATCTAATCTAATCTAATCTAATCTAATCTAATCTAATCTAATCTAATCTTTTTGCAAAGGGCTTTGTTCTGAAAGCATTCCCAGCCTGATTTATACATCAGAAAAACAGAAAACTCAACAGTGTCTCTATTTAATGTTACAATTTATTTATTTTTTAAACATTTTTTGTACATTGTAGGCCTTTAATGACAGCCTAAAGGGGATGAAAGGGGAAGGGGGGGATGACATGCAGCAAAGGGCCGCAGGTCGGAGCTGAATCCTGGCCCGCTGTGTTGAGGACTAAACCCATATGGGCGCCCACTCCACCATCTGACCAGGGAGCCCTAATGCAACAATTCTGACGCAAATGCTTCCGGTCGGGGGTTGTTGTTGGGGGTTGTTGTCGGGGGGTTGTTGTTGGGGGTTGTTGTCGGGGGTGGTTGTTGGGGGTTGTTGTCAGGGTAGAAACCTCAGGTCTCGAACGCTGGCCCCTTGCTCAAAGTGACAAAAATATAAAAAAATTAACAACGTTGAAAAAGCAACATAGACATCAAAAATAGCAACAAGATAGAAAGAAGTGCCAAAAACGTTGGGTGGAAAGGGACAAAAACTGTATTTATATATATTGATATGGGGATGCACAATTTCTGAACAATGACATCACACAAAGCCATAATATAATTCTGGTCAAAATTAGATTAAAGAAATCATTACTTGACCAATACAAAAACAATAGACCAAAAGATAATGGATTAATAGAATTGTAATGTAAATGTATTGTTATATATTGTTGTATTGTTGTATATTGTTGTATATTGTTGTATTGCTGTACATTACATTGTTGTATATTATTGTATATTGTTGTATCGTTGTAAATTGTTGTGTATTGTTGTGTGTTGTTGTATATTGTTGTATTGTTGTATGTTGTTGTATATTGTTGTATATTGTTGTATTGTTGTAAGAAATTGTAAGACCTGAAAGATTGTATGCTGTATTTGCATATCTATTTGTTTTGTAATAATATGATTTTGTGAATCAGCTATTTACTTCCGCCTGCTCCTTCTCCAATTTAACCTTTTGTTTTTTATGGTCTTTGGTAAATTCTGATTGTGTTTTAATTTGGTGGTTTTAATGTCTTGTTTTGTTTTGCAACATTGTTGATTGTTCGAGATAAATAATGCAACAATAAAAACAAATAAATTTGACATAAACAATCAAGATTTATCTCCCTTGTTGGGTTGATTTCCTGTTTTAGTTTTGGAGCCAATGGGCTTTTTGCACTGAGGCAGCGGGGGGGCGGGGGCCGGCAGCGGCCGGCGGCTCTGCAGAGACAGCTGCGGATCTCTTAGGACGAGCCGCTTCGATGAGCTCAGAGACTCTGATTTGGCGCGGGGGCCAACGATGACAGGGGGACACGTCTTGGGGTTGATGCCGGTGAAGGTCCGCGTCAGGACTCGGCCTCGTCTGGACGCCAGAGACGGAGGGGCGGTGGCGGTGGCGGGTTTTGGTTTCCTGCTCTGCATCTTACACTCCAAGTCTTTGAGAGCCTGGTCGGTGTAGGCCTGCATCTCTTTACTCACCTGCAGCACACACACACACACACACACACACACACACACACACACACACACACACACACACAGAGTCCTGTTGGGTTAGTAAAGGGATGGGTCATAATTACCATTTCAGCTCCTAACGATTACAGTAACATGGTGGACCTTTATTTTATGGTACATTAAAAAGACGCAATAAGCCATTCAATCAGAAATAGATGCAACGTGAGGACGCTGGTGTGAAATGCCGCTTCACAATCTGCAAAATTAATATTTTTTATTTACTTTTTATGTTTTCTAGGAATTTAAGTACCATAAATTTAAAATTATGTGCTGGTCATTCTAAACATCTTCCCATCCCGTGGTTTGACTCATCAACTCTGGACGTCAATCGACTGTTAGCTTCAGCTGGCTAACGTTAGCTGTCAACCTCCCTACTAACCGTTACCGCTAGCTAGAGATCTAGCGAGGATCATCCCTTCAGACCACAGCGGACTTCAGTGGACTCTCCATCCAAACTCTTGACTGGACCATTGTCTGCCACGACTGCCTGACTCGTTCCAGCAGTGCTCGAAGCGGGCCGATACTCACTGGTACGCAGTACCACCACTTCCATTTTTATTTTTAAGCGTACCTGCACTTTTTAGTACCGCTACATCTCACATGTAGCCGGTACTCTACCACTGACAGAGAAAGCATCAGTGTCAGAGAGATTGGTAATGACCCTACGCTACATAAACTACACTACCCAGAGGGCACTACGTGACTTACCTCAGACCTTGACGAATAACGCAAAGGCAAGCAGTCGGCCCGCCCAATCAGAAGTTTGCTTCTTTGCAGATGCTAGTTTGAAAAAGCTGTCTGACGCCTGCAGCCAGACTGTAACAGATTTTTCATTGCTGAAAACCTAGAAACTAAAACAAGTTTACGCAAGTTGTTATGTCGTTATGTCGCCTGGCTTCAGAAAGGAACTAATGGTGTTTTCCACTGATGGTGCCTGCTCAGCTCAACTTGGCCGCAGTGCCCCGTCCTCCTTTCTCCATTGCAGCTTAGAGCGGGGCTGGTTGTCATAGCAGGAAGCTGCCGTGACCTAAAGTGATGCACACACAGAACGTTGAACATGTGTTTGATTCTCGGCGTGTGGCTGTTTGCCAGAAGACACATTTAGTTTCTAAAGAAGCTGGAGGCAGCAAAAAAACATGGCTGAATAAACTACTTCAACACGGCGGGTTTGTTCAGGCTTTGAGACACCCGGTCAGCTGTTAGCTTCCACCGACTGACGGCTCGCCAAACACGTTCGCTGTAGAGCTCTTTTAGCCATGATCTCGGCTCAAGCAAATAGCTAACACATAGAGCTAACACATAGAGCTAACACATAGAGCTAACACATACAGCTAACACATAGAGCTAACATTAGCTCCCAACGTCATCTGCTATGTTGCTTCAGCTCCCCAACATAAAATCCCTCAGACTCGTCATCCTTGTTATGCACAGGGTGATGGATTGGCCACAACCAACCTGGTTGACAGGCTCCAATATGTCCAAACCTCTGCTACCAGGGTCCTCACCCACACCAAGACCTGGCAGCACATTACCCCATCCCCCTTCACTGGCTCCCAATTAAGTCCTGCATCACATGTAAAATCCTCCTCCTCACCTATAAATCCCTCTGTGCCCTTGCACCCCAGTACCTCTCCGACCTTTAGGCCTCCTACACACTTCCTGGCATGAGCGGGGCGTTTCTGTTGCGTGGCGGCTGCGGGGCGTTTTCTATGTCTTTGATCCATCCCAGGGGCCCACCACCTGTGGGAGGAACCATTGGGGACCATTCCAGGTGATGGTTGGCCTCCCTACCCTGACTACGCCAGGATAGAGGCGTAGTTGGGGTGGGGAGGGGTTGCAATTCGGTGGGCTCAGGATCTCATTGCTGCTTTTTGCAGATGATGTGGTCCTGATGGCATCATCGGTCTTTGACCTTCAGCACTCACTGGATCGGGTCTCAGCCGAGTGTGAAGCGGCTGGGATGAGGATCAGCACCTCTAAATCTGAGGCCATGGTTCTCAGCAGGAAACCGATGGAGTGCTTTCTTCAGGTAGGGAATGAGTCCTTACCCCAAGTGAAGGTTAAGTACCTTGGGGTCTTGTTCGCGAGTGAGGGGACCATGGAGCGGGAGATTGGTCGGAGAATCGGAGCAGCCAGTGCGATATTACATTATCTATCACACCATTGTGACGAAAAGGGAGCTGAGCCATAAGGCAAAGCTCTCGATCTACTAGTCAGTGTTCGTTCCTACCCTCACCTATGGTCATGAAGGCTGGGTCAGGACCCAAAGAACGAGATCCAGGGTACAAGCGGCTGAAATGGGTTTCCTCAGGAGGGTGGCTGGCGTCTCCCTTAGAGATAGGGTGAGAAGCTCAGTCATCCGAGAGGAGCTCGGAGTAGAGCCGCTTCTCCTTCACGTCAAAAGGAGCCAGTTGAGGTGGTTTGGGCATCTGGTAAGGATGCCTCCTGGGCGCCTCCCTAAGGAGGTGGTCCAGGCATGTCCAGCTGGGAGGAGGCCTCGGGGAAGACCCAGGACTAGGTGGAGGGATGTCCAGCTGGGAGGAGGTCTCGGGGAAGACTCAGGACTAGGTGGAGGGACGTCCAGCTGGGAGGAGGCCTCGTGGAAGACCCAGGACTAGGTGGAGGGATTATATCTCCAACCTGGCCTGGGAACGCCTCGGGATCCCCCTGTCAGAGCTGGTTTATGTGGCTTGGGAAAGGGAAGTTTGGGGTCTCCTGCTGGAGCTGCTGCCCCCGAGACCCAATGCCGGATAAGAGGACAAAAATGGATGGATGATTATTGTTGTTGTTGTTGTTGTTATTATTAATATTTTTTATTACAGTATGAAAGGTGCTAAGTTCAGGGTTTCAGCAGGTTCACCAAGTCAAATCTTTTTTTTTTTAAAGATTATTTTTTGGGCTTTTCCACCTTTATTTGACAGGACAGCTAGGTGAGAGAAAGGGGGGGAGACATGCATTAAATCATCACATATCAGATTGGAACCCTGGACCTCTGCGTCGAGGCATTAAGACATCCAGATATCAGGACATTACAAAATAAAACAAAGTCAGATGTCAGAGACTGGAAACAATTCTCTGATTTCCTGACTCTCATTAAAGGTCTAGTCTAGTCCCACTGTAGAGGAGCCATACTAGTCCTGAAACAATACTTCTAAAATGGTCTCATTTGTAGTCGTAATACAGTGAATTATTTTTGCACTAGCGAAAGAAACAACAACAAAAAACGTTTCTAAAGCGCTGCGGGAACATTTCAATGAACATGAGGGTTAGGAAGACCTTTAAGAGGCCTAAAGACCAGCAGACCCCTGTAGAACTATAGTATTACCTGAGAGATCTGCACTTCCAACTCTTCCTTCAGGGCCTTTTTGCTGGCCTCCAGTTTTTCCTCCAAGAGAGCACACAGCTCCTCTTCCTTTGGATCCCTCTGGTACGTCTGCGTCTCCTGTCTCCGGACGTCCCGTCCCCCAGCTTCACTGGGTCCCCCGGCTTCACCGGGTCCCCGTTCAGTCTCTCGGTCTCGGACTCTTTGCACCAGCTGCTGGATGCTGCTCTTCTCTCCCGCCTGGGATCGGATCTGCTGACGTACCTTTGGATAGATAGATAGATAGATAGATAGATAGATAGATAGATAGATAGATAGATAGATAGATATATAGATAGATAGATAGATAGATAGATAAATGGATGGATGGATGGATGGATGGATGGATGGAGGTAGATACTTTATTGATCCCTGATGGGTAAATTCCTGGTCCCAGTAGTTTACAGACATCACACACACACACATCATAAAATAACAAATCCTCATGAATAATATGAACATTAAAAGAAAAGATGCTAAATAAAAAAATCCACATGAATGTAATAAGGCAGTGGATAATGGAGTTCATTGTTTTAATGTCCCCCTTTGAAGAAGGTTTTAAGCCATGTACCCCCTAACCAGCGTGAGTAACATCTCTATAAAGAGGAAGAATACAGCGACGTCAGCGATGGAGTCACTAAACTACAGCCTCGTACCTGGGAAACCTTCAAAGATCATGGAGAAACTTCCAAAGAAGTGATAAAAACTTTGAAAAAAGAGACAGAACTCTAGAAGAAAGAAAGACTGTCGAAAAAAGTAAAGAAGAAAGGGAAGAAGCCGTCAAAACAGCAACAAAGAAGAAGTAACTACAACCTTCTAACTGAAAAACATCTGAAAATGTCCCGTACCCCCTGCAGTACTCCAAGGTACCCCTAAGGGGACACGAACCCCCTGCAGTACTCCAAGGTACCCCTAGGGGGACACGAACCCCATGCAGTACTCCAAGGTACCCCTAGGGGGACACGAACCCCATGCAGTACTCCAAGGTACCCCTAGGGGGACACGAACCCCATGCAGTACTCCAAGGTACCCCTAGGGGGACACGAATCCCATGCAGTACTCCAAAGTACCCCTAAGGGGACACAAACCCCTGCAGTACTCCAAGGTACCCCTAAGGGGACACAAACCCCCTGCAGTACTCCAAGGTACCCCTAGGGGACACGAACCCCCTGCAGTACACTTATGAAGTAGTCAATACTATAAAATGGACCTGATGTGTGTATATATTCACACACATCAGGTCCATTTCATATTGGGGGGTCTGGGTGTCCTCCCCCAGGGAAGTTTTAAGCATCAACGACTGCACTTCATGTGCTGCTGCACACTTTATTTATATATGTGTCAAGAAGAAAAACACTGATGACAATTTTAAAAAAGAAGTTACATTTACTCTGAGTACATTTGTACTTTTACTTGAGTAGATTTGATACCGGTAATTGTTCTTCTACACATTTATTATTTTCTTTCATTCCCTTTTTATACACATACACGATTTCATAAGTCTGGGAGCTGCTCAGCATTCACATCGCAGTTTCTTCAGAAGAGTCATTCTCTAGTTTTACTCTTAGTACTTCTAAGTTCATCAACATATTAGTACTTTGACTGTAGTAGTAGTTGTATACAATAAACACAGACTAAAAACATTTCTTTTTAGCAGAACTTATGAGTTTTAACCTTGCACAATAATGTCATTGCACTACTTATATATATATATATATATATATATTTTAAACTGATGTTTTTATGCTTTTATGATCCTACCTGCAGCACAGTGTATTATTATTATTATTATTATTAGTATTAGTAGTAGTAGTAGTAGTAGTAATATTAGTAGTAGTAGTAGTAGTATTAGTAGTAATATTATTATTAGTAGTAGTACTAGTAGTAGTAGTAGTAGTAGTATTAGTAGTAATATTATTATTATTAGTAGTAGTAGTAGTAGTAGTATTAGTATTAGTATTAGTAGTAGTAGTATTAGTAGTAGTAGTAGTAATAGTATTAGTATTAGTAGTAGTAGTAGTAGTAGCAGTAGTAGTAGTAGTAGTAGTATTAGTAGTAGTATTAGCAGTAGTAGTAGTAGTAGTAGTAGTAGTAGTAGTAGTAGTATTAGTAGCAGTAGTAGTAGTAGTAGTAGTAGTAGTAGCAGTAGTAGTAGTAGTAGTAGTAGTAGTATTAGTAGTATTAGTAGTAGTAGTAGTAGTATACAATATGTTTCAGGGTCTTTCTGCTGACTCACCTGTTGGAAGACAGACTGCACCTTGGTCTGAGTGTCTCTTCCTGCAGAAACAACTCTGTCCTCGGGCCATTTGTCCCCCGGAGCATCCTGCAGCTCTTCGTCCCCGTTCACCAGGATCTGGGGTTGTCTTCCAGAGGACAACTCGCCCATGTCTCTCTCTGTTTCTGTCTTCACACCGGTTTGTGTCCCTGAGACTGAGCTGCGATGAGGAGCCGGCGTGGGAAAGAGCCGATGAGCTGTTAGTCCTCGGAGACGCGTCACCGGGGGGTTAACGCAACATGAAGACATCAGACATCACGTTTCCAACGCTGGGGGACAGACATGGGACTCAGACGGTTCCAATATTAAATCTAGCAAAAGCAGTACAGGGACTAAAGCAGGGTGGTTGGGTTCAACGCTGGAGGGGGAGGGGGATCTCCTATCTGGGGACAACCCAGGACACGCCTGCACGTGTTGGACAAAAAACATCAAGAAAACTGTAGAAGAAAACCTTGAAAAAAAAAAAACAACAATGTCAAAATCTGACGGAGAAAGCAGCAAAAAACTCCAAAAAAGCAAAAACATAATGTCGGAACATGTTCAGACACACAAAGACCTGCAGAAAAAAACAGTTTGGAGGATTTATAATAATAATAATAATAATAATAATAATAATAATAATAATATATCCTTTATCAGTCCCACTAATAATAATGATAATTAATAATAATAAGTCTCATAAAACACGTCTTTCAACATTTCTTTGTTGCTTTTTTTCCATTTTGACCAACTTTCTGTCGCTTGTTGTTTTTACAACTACTCTGTTAATATGACTTCTCATATTATTATTATTTATATCTTTATTTGGATATTTTACTGATTTTTTTCTGATTTTTCCAACATTTTTTGCCCTTTTTCAGATGTAGTAGCTGCTTTTTTATCACAATAGTAATAAATCAGCCCCCTGATGATACGAGCTGTGCAGGGATGTTACCGCTGTTCCTCTGAGTGTGATGTGTGAGCGGGACCCTGAAGGCACCGCGCCTCCAGGTAACAGAGACACACATCAACAACAACACACATCTTCAGGGACCGTGGGAGCTCTGAGTGCCGCTCATTAGTAAACTATAATCTGTTTCACTCCACGGCAACATGTTGACTACACATGACGACTCAATATGAACCACAAACACCTCAACACGTTGTTGGGCTACGATCCTGCCCCGAGGTTCTTCATAGGGAGGGGGAGTTGGAGTATAGCGTGTACTTTATTACAGAACGTTCTGGAGACAAGACGCAGGCAAAGTACAGAGAGACAGGTCTCTTGCAGTAGATTACCAAGTTGTCGATCCTCCTCTTCCTCGGCTGTCTCATATATATATACACTCACCAGCCACTTTATTAGGTACCCCATGGTAGTAACGGGTTGGACCCCCTTTTGCCTTCAGAACTGCCTCAATTCTTCGTGGCATAGATTCAACAAGGTGCTGGAAGCATTCCTCAGGGAGTTTGGTCCATATTGACATGATGCCATCACACAGTTGCCGCAGATTTGTCGGCTCCACATCCATGATGCGAATCTCCCGTTCCACCACATCCCAAAGATGCTCTATTGGATTGAGATCTGGTGACTGTGGAGGCCATTTGAGTACAGCGAACTCATTGTCATGTTCAAGAAACCAGTCTGAGATGATTCCAGCTTTATGACATGGCGCATTATCCTGCTGAAAGTAGCCATCAGAAGTTGGGTACATTGTGGTCATAAAGGGATGGACATGGTCAGCAACAATACTCAGGTAGGCTGTTGGAAACGATGGTCAATTGGTACCAAAGGGGCCCAAAGAGTGCCAAGAAAATATTCCCCACACCATGACACCACCACCACCAGCCTGAACCGTTGATACAAGGCAGGATGGATCCATGCTTTCATGTTGTAGACGCCAAATTCTGACCCTACCATCCGACGTCGCAGCAGAAATCGAGACTCATCAGACCAGGCAACGTTTTCCAATCTTCTATTGTCCAATTTCGATGAGCTTGTGCAAATTGTAGCCTCAGTTTCCTGTTCTTAGCTGAAAGGAGTGGCACCGGTGTGGTCTTCTGCTGCTGTAGCCCATCTGCCTCAAAGTTCGACGTACTGTGCGTTCAGAGATGCTCTTCTGCCCACCTTGGTTGTAACGGGTGGTAATTTGAGTCACTGTTGCCCTTCTATCAGCTCGAACCAGTCTGGCCATTCTCCTCTGACCTCTGGCATCAACAAGGCATTTCCGCCCACAGAACTGCCGCTCACTGGATGTTTTTTCTTTTTCGGACCATTCTCTGTAAACCCTAGAGATGGTTGTGCGTGAAAATCCCAGTAGATTAGCAGTTTCTGAAATACTCAGACCAGCCCTTCTGGCACCAACAATCATGCCACGTTCAAAGTCACTCAAATCACCTTTCTTCCCCATACTGATGCTCGGTTTGAACTGCAGGAGATTGTCTTGACCATGTCTACATGCCTAAATGCACTGAGTTGCCGCCATGTGATTGGCTGCTTAGAAATTAAGTGTTAACGAGCAGTTGGACAGGTGTACCTAATAAAGTGGCCGGTGAGTATATATATATATATATATATATATATATATATATATATATATATATATATATATATACACTCGCCCACAAAAAATTGAAATCAATGTTAACGAGTATTATTTATCCAAAGATATAGAGACAGTAGGGGAGGTAGAGAAGACAGGGGAGGTAGAAGAAAAAGTCAAAGATATTCTTTCCAACTGTTATGAGATTAAATCAGGAGACGATATCAGGAATGTAATCCGTCACTTTGGAAAGACCGGAGAAGATGAGGTCACATACCTGAAGGTCAATGACTGGATATTAAAGGTTAATCCTCAAAGTCTGTATGTTAATCTAGTCGGAAAAAAGCTTGACAATAATAAAGGAGAAAATATGCAAAACGACATTAAGAAATGTATTGAAGCTCAGATAGGAAAAGAGAAATACCCGGACATACGAAATGGAATTGAAACAGAAATTGGCCAAAATGACGCCAGAGAAAGATACGTTCAATATGTGGAAGGTATTTTTCGTGGAAAGCCCACAAAATCTCGCCTGTCGCTCCCCGCTGAGGCCTGGTGCACCACATATTTTGGATTTAGTGGCTCAGCCGACTATGAAGGTTCTAGCAAGTTACAAAATATCAAAACCACCCAAAACGATTTAAAGAAAAATCTTAAAGATCTCCTAATAAAATAAGAAAAACATTACAAATCGTGGCACAGTTCTTTACCTAAAAATGAAAATAAAATAATGTCTCAGATATCCAAAATCGCAGCAAATTACAAGATAAAACAACCTAATTTTGTTTCTGATTACAAAACGTTCAGAAATACACTACCTAATAGTCGCTCTCTAGCGTCTGGCTCATTAGGAGGCTACGATGACGGCCGTGTAACATCCCACGACTTAAAATCTGCCTCTGAGTTGGAAAAGTCCTTCAGACTTGAATCGTATTACTCCAGGCTGAGAGTATTAACCGCTGAAACAGTCCACAGGCAGTTAAAGGCAAAATATGGTGAAAGTCTGGCAGGGCTGCAGGTCCCAGGAGGGCAGCGCCAGGATGGAGGACGGAGACTTTGTGTGTAACCTGTTACACGGTGCTGACGCCAACCCTGTTGAGTTTAGGGCTACGTTGTCTCCAGAGAGCCAACGCTACTATGAAACAATGTCAGAGAGCATTGAAACAGCAGTTCACGACATGGAAAATCTCGTTTCAACCTCCTCCCATCAAGGCAGCAGGTTCGTAGAGCATGCTGGGAATGCTGTTGGGACGCTGGGCCTCATGCTGGGGATGAAAGGAGCTGTCCGAGCTTTTGAACAGGGTGACATTAAAGATGGCGTGGTCGGGTCTCTGCAAATGGCTCATGGACTCATACCTATGACAACGTCTGTTATTGCAAAACAAGCTCTGTCCTCAGAGACCAGAATGGCCAAAGCTGTAACATCGGTCATGAAAAGCCCTGTAATGAAGGGCTTTATGGCAGCTATACCAATAGTGGGAATTGGATTCGGGATATACAATTTTGAAGAAGATATAAAGAGAGGTGACATGCTGGGATACATCGATGCTTCCTTAGACGGTAGTATGGTTGTTTTAGATGTTATTGAAACTGCTGAGCCTGAACTGGCCCCAGTTATTGTGCCTATAAACCTGGCTTTATCCGTAGTCAGGCTGGCCATTGATGATATTTATATGGGCATACAGGATGAGCTTAAAAACCTCCCGAAAGATGCAGGAGTTCTGGAGAAACTGGGGGCCGTTTCCTTAGGCTTTCTGGAGGGGATTGGTCATTTTGTAATTAGTGTCGAAAGTTTCTTTTACGATTGTCGTTACGAGGAAATTGAGGAGGGACACAAACTGGTTGCACAGATATCAGACTATAAGAAATATTACGAAGTACGAAAGTAACAGGATGGAACGACCGCCGTTGATTTTAGCGCTGGTGACTCCTCTTGGAACGGAGGAGGAGTTCACTTCTGCCTTGCCGACCACGGTCCGTCTGAACTCTGCATGGACTATTTTGTGTCTAGTGATGAGAGTTTTGGGAAAAGGTGTTGGCAGGTTGATACACAGGGAAGCAAAGACATTATTCTTGGCCTGGGAGAGTCACATCAGTTAGAGTACAAGACACTACAGAAGAAAGTATTCATGTTCATACCAGCCGGCTCGGTGACGGTGGTTTCAGGTTATAAAGCTGTACCCGAGTCAAGGTTCGGGAATACAGAGGAAATAGAGAGTCTAATCGTTTCTTTGCAATTCAGAAAGCAGAGGATAGACATGAGATGGAAGTCATGTTAAGCTACTTTTACAAGCTTCATGGTGAACCGGGTGACGACATCTTCTTCCTCGGGCCACAGAGAAGTTACGTTGAAGGATGCGGAGGAAAAGACACATACATTATTCCTAAACATGGTGGGAAAACAGTCATTAACAACTACGATCCTTCCAAAGCACTGGACACGCTTCATTTCAGTGTTGATTACAGTGACATTTCTGTGACTAAATCTGGAAAGGATGTGGTGTTAATGTATGAGGGAAGTCACACTGTGACCATAGAAGGCTGGTTTTTAGGGGAACCTTATCGTCACATGAACATGATGTCTGTAGACGGAGTCTTGTTTGAGATTTCCTCCATCGTGGTTTCTTCTGTTCAGCTGGTGGCCAGAGGGATTAACAAGATGTTTAGCTCCAGTGGTGCACAGGTGGATGCATCCCAGCCACGTTTCAGCACAGTTACAAACATCATTGGGTCTCAGTATGACAATGACCTTGTTGGAAATATAGAGAATAATCTTATAGATGGAGGAGGAGGTAATGATCGGTTGATGGGCGGCGAAGGAGAAGACATGTACAGAGTGAAAGTTAAAAAACATTCTCTAGTGTTGATTATAAATTACTCTGAAGACACTAAAACAGACCTGGCCATAATAGAAGCCAACTTTCACACTTTTAGCGTTATAGTAAATGGTGACCATGTTGCTCTGCACTGTTTTCATGACAACACGCCCTTTATTGTGGTTTTAGTTAATTGGTTCAGATCAGCAGCAGACAGACATTTGCTTATTGTCACAAAGGATTTGATCACCTTCACAATCTCAGATAACCCCGCCGACTGCTGGGACAGTGGTGACCCCTTCACCAAGTGTATTAAAAGCAGAAGCATCGACTACAGCAGCTCGCCATCTCGTCTGCTGGTCGACCTTCAGGAGGACGAGGCTTTGGGTAGCGTGACGGAGGTTCGCGGGTCAAAGTTCGACGATGTAATCAGAGGAAACAAAGAGCACAACGTTGTTGTCCCAGGAGGAGGAGATGATGTCATCCAGGGTCGAGGAGGAGAGGACTGGTACGTTATCACACCGGGCCAAGGAGTAAAAACTGTTATGGTTTGGGGTTCTTTGTTGGGGTTGTTTTTCCCGTCTGGCTTCCTTGTGTTTGTTTCTTCGCCTTCTCTCCAGTCCTGTGTGGGTTTTGGCCTTGTGATTCCCCGTTACTGTGTCTGTTTGTTCTACTTCCTGTTTTATCTTGATAGTCTTGTTTCCTGTCCTGTCTAACCTTGTCTAACGTCGTGTTTGTCTGTCTGATTGTCCAGCCCCGCCCTAATGTGATGCACCTGACGTCTCACCTGTTCCCTGTTATCTCATCACCTCATGTATTTAACCCCGGTGTTCCTCTTGTCTTGTGTCAGATCGTCCTGCTGTTTACCCGGTCTTCATGTGAGTTGCCTTCCCCGTGAGTTGCCTTCCCCGTGAGTTGCCTTCCCCGTGAGTTGCCTTCCCCGTGAGTTGCCTTCCCGTGAGTTACCTTCCCGTGAGTTACCTTCCCCGTGAGTTACCTTCCCCGTGAATTACCTTCCCCCGTGAGTTACCTTCCCCGTGAGTTACCTTCCCGTGAGTTACCTTCCCGTGAGTTGCCTTCCCGTGAGTTGCCTTCCCCGTGAGTTGCCTTCCCCGTGAGTTACCTTCCCCGTGAGTTGTCTTCCCCGTGAGTTGCCTTCCCGTGAGTTACCTTCCCGTGAGTTACCTTCCCCGTGAGTTACCTTCCCCGTGAGTTACCTTCCCGTCAGTTTTTCCAGCCCTTGTGCTCCGGCTTTGTTTTTTTCCCTGGATCCTCGTTTTTGTGTTGTTCTTGGACTGGACTGTTGTCTCAATAAACCTTTTTTTTTGCTACCTCATCTGCCTGCCTTCCGTCCCTCATCTCTGCATTTGGGTCCAATCCTCATTCCCCGTGACAGAACGATCTGACCTGATTATGGACCCAGCAGAGTACGTATTTCAGCCGCTTCTCCACCCGCTGGACCCATTGGCGGACCTCATGTCCGCCGCCTTCCGCCCGCATGCATGAGGTGGATTCCACGAGACCTGGCACCTCATGATGGTGCGGTGGGAAGAGGTGGACGCTGAATACGGTCCCCTCCCCGAGTCGGCAGAGCAGACACCGGGGCTCTTCAGCCGGCGCCCTTGGAGACGGATTCCCGGGAGTACCTACTGACCAGACCACCCCGGAGCTGCCACGGCCCAGTCCCTCCCGAAGCTGCCGGTGTCCGTCTCCAAGACGCCCAAACGGTCCCGCGCCTCCCGGAGGGCAGCACGGGCTCGGGCCGCAGACCCCAGCCGCCGGCACCCACCACCGGGAGGCGGACCCCCAGCCGCCGGCTCCCGCCCGTCGGCGGACCCCAGCCGCCGGCTCCCGCCGTCGGCGGACCCAGCGCCCGACTGCTGCCGCCCGGACCCCGCCGCCGACTGCTGCCGCCGGCGGACCCCAGCCGCCGACTGCTGCCGCCGGCGAGGCGGACCCCAGCCGCCGACTGCTGCCGCCGTCGGGCGGACTCAGACGGAGTGCCGACTGCTGCCGGCGAGGCGGACCCTGCCGCCGGCTCCCGCGCCGCCGTGGCGGACCCCCCGCCGACTGCTCCCGCCGGCGGAAACCGCCGGCCCCCGCCGCCCGGCAGGCGGACCCCGCCGCCGACTGCTGCATAATGCGGGCGGACCCCCAACCGCCGACTGCTGCCGCCGGCGAGCGGACCCCAGCACCGCCGACTGCTGCCTGCGCCCCCGAGGCGGACCCCCAGCCGCCGACTGCTGCCGCCCCGAGGCGGACCCCCAGCCGCCGACTGCTGCCGCCCGGCGGACCCCTAACCGCCGACATAAGTCTGCTGCCGCCCGAGGCGGACTGCCGACAGCTGCCGCCCGTGGCGGACCCCCAGCCGCCGACTGCTGCCGCCGTCGAGGCGGACCCCCAGCCGCCGACTGCTGCCGCCGAGGCGGACCCCCAGCCGCCGACTGCTGCCGCCGACGTGGCGGACCCCCAGCCGCCGATTGCTGCCGCCGACGTGGCGGACCCCCAGCCGCCGCCGGCTTCCGCCGACAAAGCGGACCCCCAGCCGCCGGCTTCCGCTAATGAAGCCAATGATGTGGATCCCCAGCCGGCGCCTGTAGAGGCGGACGCCCAGAGAGTGTGCACTGGACAGTCCTCCCTGGAATCTGCCTCGGACCCCCAGCCGGCGCCGCTAAGACAAGTTCCCAGGGAGTGTCCAATGAACAGTCCTCCCTGGGAACAGTCCCTGACCCAGACCGGCCGACCGGCCCCCCTGACCCAGACCGGCCGACCGGCCCCACTGACCTTGACGGGCCGACCGGCCCCCCTGACCCTGACCGACCGACCGGCCCCCCTGACCTGACGGACCGACCGGCCCCCTGACCCTGACGGACCGACCGGCCCCCTGACCCTGACGGGGGCCCGGTCCCCCTGACCCTGACGGGCCGACCGGTCCCCTGACCCAGACCGGCCGACCGGTCCCCCTGACCCAGACCGGCCGACCGGACCCCTGACCCAGACCGGCCGACCGGACCCCCCGAACTTGATCCAAGACCCAACACCTCTGACCCCCGGCTGATGCTCGGTGGTCCCGGCCCCCGGCCGACGGCCAACGGTTGTGGCCCTCGGTCGACGTTCGGTGCCCCCGACCCCCAGCCGGCGTCTGGGCCTCTGCCCTTTCTGGGCATTGGTTCCCCGGGGTCCCCTGGTTCCGGTTCTGGTTCCCCCGGGACCCAGTCCCCGGCTTCCTGGGGGGTTCTGGTCCTAGTCCCAGGTCTCCTGGAATCCCTGCCCCCATGTTTCAGGTTCTCATATTCCTGGTTTCCCTGGTCTTGTGTCTATCCCTGTCTCTGTGTCGGTCCCCGTCACTATGTCTGTTCCTGTCCCTGCCTCTGTGCCTGTTCGTGTCCCTGTCCCTGTGCTTGTCCCTGTGCCCTCGTCTGTTCCTGTGGTTGTCTCAGTCCCCGTGTTTGTCTCTGTCCCAGTGTTTGTCCCTGTCCCGGTCACCGTCTTTGTCCCTGTCTCCGTTCCTGTTCCCGTTTTTCTTCCTTTCCCTGCGTCTGCCCCATCCACATTGCTTCCCAAACCCAGTCCCGGTAGTCACATCGCCTGCACCTGGCCCCGCCTCCGTTTGTTCCCTCTGTCTCCACGCCGTCCGTCCTGTCCGTGTCCGATCTGCGTCGCTCTGCCTGTCCGTCTCCCGTGGGTCTTCCGTGAGCTCCTCCGCGGGCTCTTCCGTGAGCTCCTCCGCGGGCTCTTCCGTGAGCTCCTCCGCGGGCTCTTCCGTGAGCCCCTCCGCGGGCTCTTCCGTGAGCCCCTCCGCGGGCTCTTCCGTGAGCCCTCCGCGGGCTTCTTCCGTGAGCCCTCCACGGGCTCTTCCGTGAGCTCCTCTGTGGGCTTTTCCGCCCTCGTGGCGCCCCTCCGTGGGCTTTTTCCGTCCTCGTGCGCCCCCTCCGTGGGCTTTCCGTGTCCCTAGTGCGCCCTGTTTTTTCGCGCCCTCCTAGTGCCCTTTCCTTTGTCCTTCTTCGGTCCCTGTGTTTGTTTATCACCCGTTTCTCTGCCTAAAACCTCTCTCCCTTTCTCTTGTTGTTTGTGGGTTTCTCTTTTCTGCCCCTGTGTCAGTGTCTCCCTCGCCTGGTCTTCTCTCATCCCGTCTTCCTTTTGGTTGCTTAGTCTCATTGTTCTTTTCTTCGGTCTCTTTCGGTCCTTGTGCCTGTCTGTCTCCCTCTCTTTGGTTTAGTCACGCCTCGCTCTCTTTTTTGTCTGTCTGGCTTTTTGGGTTTCTCTTTTCTGCCCTGTGTCAGTGTCTCCCCTGTTTTGTCTCTTAGATCTGTCCCTCTCCTTGGTCTGGTCTTCTCTCCTTCCGTCTTCCTTTTGGTTGCTTAGTCTCATTGTTCTTTGCTTCGGTCTCTTTCGGTCCTTGTGCCTGTCTGTCTCCCTCTCTTTGGTCTAGAATCACGTCTCGCTCTCTTTTTGTCTGTCTGGCTTTTGCGTCTCGCCTTCTCCCTTTTTGTCTCCCCGCCCTGCTCGTCCAGTCTCTCTGTGTGTCCCCCTCGCCGGTCCCGCTCCCTTCTTGTTACCTCTTTTTTCGTGTTTCACTCCCGGCCCGTCTCCGGCGCTTTCTTCTCTCTTGGTCTGTCTGTTTGACTCTCCACGTTCCTCTCACCCTATCTGTGTCGCTTTGCCTCCCTTTTCGTCCATCCAGTCCAACGGTGTGTCCCCTCGCTCTGTCCCTTGAAGGGCTTCGTTTTTTCTCTGCTTGTTTGTGTGGGTGTCCCTCTTTTTTCCTTGTGTCTGTCCTGCTCTCCGGGTTCCGGTTTCTTTTTCTGCTTGTTGGTGTGGGTGACTCTCCCTGCTCCTCTCTGTTTTTCTCCAGTCTCTCTGAGTCTTTTTTTGCCCTGCCGTGCTCTCCGTGCCGGCGCTTTTTCTGCCCTTCGCCCCTCCGGCTCCCTTTCTCTGTTCCTCCCTCCACTCCCTCGCTTGTCTTTGTCCTCGCCTGTCTCCATTGCTCTGTCTCCATTGCTCTGTCTCTGTTGCTCCCTGTGTCTGTCTGTCTTAGTTTCTCTGTACCTCTTGCTCGGTCATTTTGTCTCTCCCTCTCTTCTTCCGTTTGTGTTAATATCTCGCTCACTCTCTGTTTGTGGTCTCGGTCTCTCTCTCTCTCCTGGTTGTGTATGTATGTTCCTCTCCCTGTCGGTCCTGCTCTGTGTCCCTTTTGTGTCTGTTGGTCTTGTCCTCTGGGTCTCTCTCTCTCTCTCTTTCCGTTCATGGTCTGTCTCCCTTTGTCGGTTTTGCTCTCTTTCTCTGTCTGCCTGGCTCCCTGTGTTCCTCTTCTGTCCTTGTGTCTGGGCCTTTCCCTCTCGGTATCTGTCCTGCTCCCTCTTTGCCTGTCTGGCTCTGTGTTTTTGTCATCCCTTCACCTCTCCTTAGCTCCCTCTCTCTGGGTCTCTCTCGCTCTGTCTCTGCCTGCCTCTGTGCTTGTCTGCCCCGCTCTCTCCCTGTGCCCCTATCCTTTTGCCCCTCCTCGGTTGCCTCTCCTCTCTCATCGCCCTCCGCCTGTTGTCTTGTCTCCTTGTCCCTTTTTCGTCTCCCTCGCCTCTTTGAAGTCATGTCTCCTCTTCTCCACCTTGTCTCCTCTTTGTCTTGTCTCCCTTTTCGTCTACCCTTGTCTGTCCCCTCTTCCTCGTCTCCCCGGAGGAAAAGTATCATCTCTCTCCCTCGTCGTCTTTTTGTCTCCCCTCTCTCTCTTCTGGTCTCCTCTCTTGTCGTTTTCGGCTTTTCTCTTGTCTCCTTGTTTGCTCCCTCGTCTCCTCTCCCGTGTTCCATTCGTCTCCCTCTCTCGCTCCCTCCTTCGTGTCCCTCTTTTCGTTCCCTCGTCGGTTCACTTCCTTTCTCCCTTTCCTGTTCCCTCGTTGGCTCCTTGGTTCCTTGTGTCCTGTCCTGGCTCCTCTTGTGTCCCTGTTCCCTGCTTCCTTGTGCCCTGATCCCCGGTCCCCCTCTCTCGGTGTCTGTCGCCCTCTCAGGGTTGTTTTTGGTTCTTTGTGGGATTGTTTTGACATCTGGTATCTGTCTTCGGGGGGGTTCTGTTATGGTTTGGGGTTCTTTGTTGGGGTTGTTCTTCCCGTCTGGCTTCCTTGTGTTTGTTTCTTCGCCTTCTCTCCAGTCCTGTGTGGGTTTTGGCCTTGTGATTCCCCGTTACTGTGTCTGTTTGTTCTACTTCCTGTTTTATCTTGATAGTCTTGTTTCCTGTCCTGTCTAACCTTGTCTAACGTCGTGTTTGTCTGTCTGATTGTCCAGCCCCGCCCTAATGTGATGCACCTGACGTCTCACCTGTTCCCTGTTATCTCATCACCTCATGTATTTAACCCCGGTGTTCCTCTTGTCTTGTGTCAGATCGTCCTGCTGTTTACCCGGTCTTCATGTGAGTTGCCTTCCCCGTGAGTTGCCTTCCCCGTGAGTTGCCTTCCCCGTGAGTTGCCTTCCCCGTGAGTTGCCTTCCCCGTGAGTTGCCTTCCCCGTGAGTTACCTTCCCCGTGAGTTACCTTCCCGTGAGTTACCTTCCCGTGAGTTACCTTCCCGTGAGTTACCTTCCCGTCAGTTTTTCCAGCCCTTGTGCTCCGGCTTTGTTTTTTTCCCTGGATCCTCGTTTTTGTGTTGTTCTTGGACTGGACTGTTGTCTCAATAAACCTTTTTTTGCTACCTCATCTGCCTGCCTTCCGTCCTCATCTCTGCATTTGGGTCCAATCCTCATTCCCCGTGACAAAAAAACATCAACAACCAGTCCCCAGACCTAGCCCTGGATACTCTCTTTCTGAAAGAACAATACGACAACATAAAGTGTATTTGTGAAGGACAGAGCGTCATTTTTTTGGTACACGATAGAGAAAATGTTATTTTACAGAACTGGTTTGATTCAAAGTTTCATCAGCACCTGCAGATTAAAACCAGTGATGGAATAACAGCTGGACTGATGACCAACCGCAGCCGCTGTGATGATGTAATGTTCCCCATAACTGTTGATTATAGAAACCAGAAACCTGAACAACTTAATTTGATCCAACCACGTCTCCAGGAATGCTCATATTATACAGATTATGAGCTTAAAATAGAGATAGTAACACATAGAAGAATTAAATTACTGATGATGCGAGACTACTACTCAGACCTTCAAGGCAAAATGATGGTGATGAGTAATTGTGATTCGGTGAAAGAAATGTACGGTTCCTCAGGTTTCGACTTCATGGTTGGGAACAGCAATGAGAATCTGCTTGATCCATACACCGGGGGGGCACTGATGATTGGAGGTGAAGGAAAAGACACTTACATAATTAAACAAGGATATGGAAACGACTTAATGATTGCTAACTTTGCAAAAGATCTGAGTATTGATACTGTGTTGGTCGACATGGATTATCTTCACGGCAGTCAAATCACACTGAACTCATCAACAGAAGATCTCTACGATCTGGATGTGACGATCACGTCAAAAGGGGAACAACTAAAATTCACTCTGCTCAACTACGCCAAAAGTCCCAAACAACAGCACTTAGAGTTTCAGAGCTCTGACGGAGTCAATTTTAAGTTGAAATCTCTAAACTCAACTGGAGATGTCCCTTTCTTTCAAATTGAAGCTTTCAAAGTGACTCTGAAACAGCTGCAGGTTGACTGCCGCTTGGACCTCAATTCTCAGAGGAATCTGTCCAAGGTCCACACGGTGCAGGGCTGCCCCTCCCAGTCCAATGACATACTAGGTAAGTAGTAGAGATGTCAATCTTCCTCTATAATGTCATTCAAATGTTTTTTTTTTATATATTCTAATTTGGAAGGTATTCAGCCTATTTTTTAAAGCTATAGTGCCTAGTTTCTGCCCACATGAGGAAGTCTTTGTAATGTCAGCAACACTGTCGGTGCATCCACATGATGCAAACCTTCAGTGATCTCACACCTGTAGCAGCACTTCTCTTCGTATCCAGAGCTGAACGCTGCTGTTTCCTTTTTCAGAGGTGACATAAAACGCATCACTCGAGCTGATGTACTCAAAAGTCGCCGGCAGCAACATTTTCTAAAACATGTCCATACTGAGAAACCCACTGAGAGGTTTAATTAGCTCTGTATCAACTCATTTAGCAATGCTTGATTGTAACAGACATTCATTAAAGGTGCACTATGAGTTCTTGCATGGTTTTTATCTCAAATCATAGGCATCTCTCATTAATCCTCATTAATCATTAATCTCTCATTAATCTGTTAGCTTCCCCCCCAAATACACTGTAAAAAAGCCTGGTCTCGGGAGACAGCACAGGGGTAGTAAAAGTCCAAATACAACAAACCACTCCAGCTAATCACCAACAAGATGGTTGGGGGAGGGGGGCTTTTAGAGCAGCAGCCATAATTTCAGGGAAAAAGACGCACTAATCCCCACCCCCTCCCTCAACCTCCTTGTCGGTGACTGGCTGGAACAGTTAGCAAGAAGGAGCTAATTCATTATAAGATAAGCATTTTGACTCAGTGGAAGAACGCTGTAGACTGGAGAACGGCTAAGAGCTGTTAAACATCTTGGTGAGAAGCTTTGGTCTGAAATATGCTTTAGTGGGTTTTATATTCTCATTATATAAACTTCATTTCAGACCCAGGGGGATCCATATCACAATAAAAACAGACAAAATACAGAGCCTTCCACAATGACACTGTCTAATATACAGACATGTTCGCCAGTGGTTCCACAGTCTGGAAGAGAATCAGTGAGTAAGTCATTTTCTGACTCAGATACCTTACCCATAAATCTATACCCATAAATCTATACCCATAAATCTATACCCATAAATCTATACATCAGGTTACGTGTAACAGCAGAGCAGGTAGGTACCCCAAACATATGGCTTACACTGGAGCTTGACAGTGTTTTGCATAGTTTTTAAATGCTCTTTAATGATTTAGGTAAAGCACTTTAATCGCCTTCTTGCTGTAATGTGCTGTGGACATAAAGCTGCCTTGCCTCCTGCCTTAGGTAACGATCAAGACAACGCTCTGATTGGTGGGTGGAAGGATGACGCTTTGGAAGGCGGCGCCGGAGATGACACGCTGATCGGAGGGAACGGAGACGACATCCTGACCGGTGGCTCGGGAGACGACACTCTTTATGGCGAGGACGGAAATGACACTATGATGGGAAACTCTGGCCGGGACGTCTTCCTTCCCGGACCAGGGGCCGATCTGGTGGACGGCGGTCCTGGCAGAGACACGGTTGTGTACTCGGGGCGATCCTGACACAGGTACAGGGGTTTATGTCAACCTGCTGACGGGACAAGGCCGCTACGCCGATGCTGAGGGCGACGTGGTGAAGGATGTGGAGATAGTCATCGGCACCGTCTACTCCGATATCTTGGTGTCCGGTTATGAAAGTTCTCTTCTCAAAGGCTCGGACGGCAATGACATCTTGGTGTCCACCGGCGACGATTACCTGGTCGGCGGTGATGGCAATGACATTTACATGTTGGCTTTTCAACAACGGTTCAGTCACGGTTGATAACTGTGCCAAAGACAACGCCACAGACGTCTTGTACCTGAACTCACCACCAACGCCATTGGACTGCCAACTTCTGCCTGACAGAGTTCTCCTGACTTTCTTTGGACCTGACCAAACTACTGTTAAAGTGGCCCTGCAGGGCTGGATCAGTGATGAGAACCAATGTGGTCATTTGAAGTTGGTTTTTAGAGATCAGGAGGAGTCGGTAGACCAGCTGCTGCAAGAGTGCCAGTTAAGACAGAAGAAAGCAAATGGGTCTCTAGTCATGAGTTGGGTTGTCTGGATCATTCATGTCCTCTTTGGCTGAGTTTTCATTTTACAAACATGCAGAATATCAGTTTCAAGGGCAAAACAGCAAAAGACAGAAACAAATGTTGATGCCTAATCAGTTTGCATGGTGGCTGATGTAATGTAGAGTTCTGTAGCGCTGCAGCTAAAATGGATCTTTAAAAAGGAAAGACACAGAATCTGAATTTCAATAATCATCATCAATAGTCATTATATCTTAACTTAGCTTGTCTGTTTAGAACTGATTGCTTGGCCTCTTGCTGCTTATAGACTTCTCCAGAACCATTGTAGCTCAAAATGACCAAAGCAACACAACTGTGTACTAGTAGGTCAGACAGTGTCCATCCTTAACCCTCGTGTTGTCCTCATGTTGTCCCCATGTTGTCCTCATGTTGTCCTCATGTTGTCCCCATGTTGTCCTCATGTTGTCCTCATGTTGTCCCCATGTTATCCTCATGTTGTCCTCATGTTGTCCCCATGTTGTCTTCATGTTGTCCGTACAAGTTGCCATGTTGCTCATCATGTTGCCTTCATGTTCCCTCATGTTGTCCTCATGTTGTCATCATGTTCCTTCATGTTGCCCCTTCATGGGACTGTCCCCATGTTGAACCACCAACCTTCCAATGTTGTCTTCATGAGCCACACCATGTTGCCCTCATGTTGTCCCCATGTTGCCCTCATGTTGTCCCCATGTTGTCCTCATGTTGTCCTCATGGTGTCCTCATGTTGTCCCCATGTTGCCTTCATGTTGTCCTCATGTTGTCCTCATGTTGTCCTCATGTTGTCCTCATGTTAATATATAAATTGTTTTTAAATTGTTAAATGTAATTTGTTTCTATGGAGATTGCCACTTATTTGTCCTTGAGGGTTTTTCGGCATGTTGTCCCTCACATCTTTGTTGTGAAACATATAATACTGTCTTAATGTTTTTGTTGTGAAAATAAAATAAATCAAATCAAAAATGTTGCCTTCATGTTGTCCCCATGTTGTCCTCATGTTGTCTTCATGTTGTCCTCATGTTGTCTTCATGTTGTCCTCATGTTGTCCTCATTTGTCTTCATGTTGTCCCATTTGAGTGATGTTGTCATTTATGTTTCCTCAGTTTATGGTGTCCTCATGTTTGTCCCCATGTTGCCTTCATGTTGTCCCCATGTTGTCATATTTGTTGTCCAAATGTTGTCCTCATGTTGTCTTCCATGTTGTGCATGGTTCATGGTGTCCTCATGTTGTCCATATATAAATGTTCTTTTAATTCCCCAAAATAACATGATTGATTCCATCAGTCGCTCTTTGCCAAGTACAAATCTCTACTTTCATTAATTTTGTGTCTTATTCAATTTTATAGCATTGTAAAACAAATGGAAGTGTTTTTGAAATAGTATTGAGTAAAAGTTGACATATTCCAGTCTGGGATTATCATCAACATCCATTCCTTTAATTTTAGTCTCAATAATTCCTAATTTCTGCTTTTCTAACTCAAACATTAGGTATAATTTCCTATAAATGAGGTTTATTGACCATAAATTCCAAAAATAACTGTAAAACTAAAGTTAATGAGTGACAAAAAGTGACAAACATTGAAAAAAGTGTCAAAAGTGTAACGTAAGAAAAAGTTAAAAACATTGATAAAAGCATTGATTTTTAATTTTTTAAGTCCCAGAAACACTCCTGTTGATTATAATGTTATCAGCTTGTATACTGACTGAGTTAAATGCTCTGCTGATGTTAAAACACAGACTGTGTATTATCTGTAATCTGAATGTATTTTAACATGTTTTCTGTTAACATAATAAATCTTAAATCATCACAAATATCAGTCAGACTTTTCTCCAATTCAAAAACATGAAAGGTTTATATAAACGTCCTAGTGCGCCCAGTGTGCCGGCTCATATCCCCCAAACCTGACCGATCGTTAACGACCACTTCAGCAGAGGATTCACGTCCAAACAGGAAGCTCACAACCATCTAGAGCCCGACCCATAAAGGATTTAGAAAACGATGTCAATACAGATATTTGAAGATTTAAAAATCTGATATATCGGCTGATAATATATATATAATCCAGAAATGAGTAACAAAACAAACAGATTCTCTAACATTAGTTATCTGTGGTTATTTATGAGTTCTCACTCAAATAATATGATAATAATTTGTTTTATTTTCACAACAGAACTTCAAAATATATTGAAGTTCTGATAAATAAAATGTAGAAAAATACAAACTTAAGATATGAAACTTAAAGTCCTTTGAACAAAAACACAATAACTAAAAAAATAGTTTATGGGCCATAAATTCCAAAATGAACTCCAAAACTAAAGTTAATAAGTTAGTGTTACGTAGTGTTGAAAATGTCAACATTGAAAAGTGTCAACAAAAGTGTTGATTTTCTGTTTTGACGAGAAGACAAGACGCGGGTTAAGGGCTACACTGTTCTGAGGGGGACATTACTGGAAGAAGAGAACCGGGGGTCTGAGTCCACCCCCCAAGGTATTTTGATTGAAACTGATGCTTTGAGTCTCCGAACTGTTCCCTTCTGTCACCTTCTCTTTCATTCACCTCTGTTATTTTTAGATGTTTTCACCATTATATCACCCTAGAATGTATGTTCATGAACGGAGAAGAACGTGAAAGCTGTGGGATTCGGCCTCCTGACATCCAACAGCAGACAGGAAATGGATTGGAGGTTTTTGGGATAAAAGCTTTGACTTTTCTCATATTATATTTGTGTTACTTACAGTGTATTTCTGATGAAAACACTGGAATGACAGTTATTTGGGATACTTCATGTGGAGGCTGGTTCTCTCAGCTTGTCAGCAGCGAGCCAATCAGAGGGCAGCCTGAGTGAGCCAATCAGAGGGCAGCCTGAGTGAGCCAATCAGAGGGCAGCCTGAGTGAGCCAATGAGAGGGCAGCCTGAGTGAGCCAATCAGAGGGCAGCCTGAGTGAGCCTCCTCTCGCCCCTAACGACTACCACATGGCCGTCTCTCTGAAGCTGGAACTCTAACCTGCTGCTGTCCAGAAACACTGCTGTGTATTTACCATGCAGAGTACACATAACAGAGAGTACTCTACTGGAGTACTGTATCTGGGTAGAAACACACAGCCGGACACTTTAATAGGAACACCTCCAACTACCTGATGGAGTTAACCTAACCTACCTAACCCTAACCACACCTAACCTAACCTACCTAACCTAAACCTAACCTAACCTAACCTAACCTGCCCAACCCTAACCTAACCTAACCTAACCTAACCCTAACCTACCTAACCTAACCTACCCAACCCTAACCTAACCTAACCTAACCTAACCTACCCTAACCCTAACCTAACCTAACCTAACCTAACCTAACCTAACCTAACCTAACCTACCTAACCTAACCTAACCTACCTAACCTAACCTAACCCTAACCTAACCTAACCTAACC
>CM049375.1:562500-575000 GCA_026937815.1 Etheostoma perlongum | reverse complement strand
CATCTCAGCCTAATTCTACCCTCTCCGAACGTTGGATTCATATTTGCATGTACTGATCATTTATATACATATATATACAGTGAAGAAAATAAGTATTTGAACATGCTGCTATTTTGCAAGTTCTCCCACTTAGAAATCATGGAGGGGTCTGAAATTGTCCTCGTAGGTCCATGTCCACTGTGAGAGACATAATCTAAAAAAAACATCCAGAAATCACAATGTATGATTTTTTAACTATTTATTTGTATGATACAGCTGTAAATAAGTATTTGAACACCTGTCTATCAGCTAGAATTCTGACCCTCAAAGACCTGTTAGTCTGTCTTCAAAATGTCCACCTCCACTCCATTTATTATCCTAAATTAGATGCACCTGTTTGAGGTCGTTAGCTGCATAAAGACACCTGTCCACCCCATACAATCAGTAAGAATCCAACTACTAACATGGCCAAGACCAAAGAGCTGTCCAAAGACACTAGAGACTAAATTGTCCACCTCCACAAGGCTGGAAAGGGCTACGGGGACATGTCCAAGCAGCTTGGTGAAAAAAGGTCCACTGTTGGAGCAATCATTAGAAAATGGAAGAAGCTAAACATGACTGTCAATCTCCCTCGGACTGGGGCTCCATGCAAGATCTCACCTCGTGGGGTCTCAATGATCCTAAGAAAGGTGAGAAATCAGCCCAGAACTACACGGGAGGAGCTGGTCCATGACCTGAAAAGAGTACTGTATTAAGGAGAGGAGGACCGGGGCCATGTATTGGGAGATTTTGGGGAACAACCTCCTTCCCTCAGTTAGAGCATTGAAGATGGGTCGAGGCTGGGTCTTCCAACATGACAATGACCCGAAGCACACAGCCAGGAGAACCAAGGAGGGGCTCTGGAAGAAGCAGATCAAGGTTCTGGGGGGGCCTAGCCAGTCTCCAGACCTAAACCCAATAGAGAATCTTTGGAGGGAGCTCAAACTCCGTGTTTCTCAGCGACAGCCCAGAAACCTGACTGATCTAGAGAAGATCTGTGTGGAGGAGTGGGCCAAAATCCCTTCTGCAGTGTGTCAAACCTGGTGAAGAACTACAGGAAACGTTTGACCTCTGGAACTGCAAACAAAGGCTACTGTACCAAATATTAACATTGATCTTCTCAGGTGTTCAAATACTTATTTGCAGCTGTATCATACAAATAAATAGTTAAAAAATCATACATTGTGATTTCTGGATGTTTTTTTAGATTATGTCTCTCACAGTGGACATGCACCTACGAGGACAATTTCAGACCCCTCCATGATTTCTAAGTGGGAGAACTTGCAAAATAGCAGCATGTTCAAATACCTATTTTCCTCACTGTATATATATATATATATATATATATTTGCGTCTGGTTGTTGCAGAAAGCCCGAGAGCGAGGAGCGGTGGTGTCACGGCGCCACACACGCTGGAGGACGAGAGCGGGACGGTCCGGCTTGCCGTTCTGCAGACGGTGAGGAACCCAGACCAGGGACATTTACTCCAGATGTGTCTTTCTCTCTCTCTGTCTCTCTCTCTCTGCATTGAGTTATGTGTTTTCTGGAGGGATGGCCTTATGTTGCCATAGTGACCCTGAGAGTGACCCTGAGGGTGAGCCTGAGGGTGACCCTGTGACCGACCCTGAGGGTGACCCTGTGACCTTGAGGGTGACTGAGAGTGACCCTGAAAGGGACCCTGAGGGGGACCCTGTGACAGACCCTGAGTGTGACCCTGTGACCGACCCTGAGGGTGACCCTGTGACCGACCCTGAGGGTGACCCTGTGACCCTGAGGGTGACCCTGAAGGTACCTGAGAGTGACCCTGAGGGCTGACCCTGAGGGTGACTGAGAGTGACCCTGAGTGTGACCCTGTGACCCTGAGGGTGACTGAGGGTGACCCTGAGAGTGACCCTGAGGGTGACCCTGTGACCGACCCTGAGGGTGACCCTGTGACCCTGAGGGTGACCCTGTGACCGACCCTGAGGGTGACCCTGTGACCCTGAGGGTGACTGAGAGTGACCCTGAGGGCTGACCCTGAGGGTGACCCTGTGACCGACCCTGAGGGTGACCCTGTGACCCTGAGGGTGACTGAAAGTGACCCTGAGGGCTGACCCTGAGGGTGACCCTGTGACCCTGAGGGTGACTGAGGGTGACCCTGAGAGTGACCCTGTGACCCTGAGGGTTAGCCTGAGGGTTAGCCTGTGGGTGACCCTGTGACCTTGAGGGTGACCCTGAGGGTGACCCTGTGACCCTGAGAGTGACCCTGAGGGTGACCCTGTGACCCTGAGGGTGACCCTTTGACCCTGAGGGTGACCCTGAGGGTGACCCTGTGACCGGCCCTGTGACCCTGAGGGTGACCCTGTGACCCTGAGGGTGACCCTGTGTGTCCTGCAGTACGGAGACACCACCCACACGCTGGTGGAGCGGAGCAGCTACAGCGGCCTCTTCCTGCCGGGCTTCCACCCCCCCCTGTTCAAAGACCCGCTGTTAGCCACACTGTGAGTACAAACACACACACACACACAAACGCACCCCCCCCCCCCCCACACACACACACACACACACTATCGGGTCTTACTACATGTTACCAGGACTCTCCCCATTGAGACTCCCATGATGCAACGCTCCCCTGATGTGTGCTCCCTGCAGGCCGAGGGGGGAGCTGGACTTCATCGATCACGTGGTGGGGAACCAGCCGGAGGATCTCATGGTCCCCGTGGTGGAATGGTAAGGATTATACATATATATATATATATATATATATATATATATATATATATATATATATATATATATATATATATATATATATATATTTTTTTTTTTTTTTTTTTTTTTTTCCATACTACTGGCAGTTTAACAGCTGAGATTCACGGTTTTATTTCAGTGTTTACATTTCCATCTGATCATCTGTACTCTGACAACGTTTCTCCATGGAGAGTTGGTTTTGGGAGATTTAAAGAAGTCTATGCTTCACTTTTTACAGCATTATTCAAGGTTTTTGTTGCATTTTTCAGCTTTTTTTGACATTTTGTGAGAGTTTCTACAAAATCTAATGTTCAGTATGGACAGTAGTGGACTGGTAAGGTCTGCAGGATGTCAGTCCAGATGCATGTTTTAGGTTCAGGGTCCGTGTCTTAGGAAGAGAGAAGTCATTTAACGATGTGTTCAGGGACTCCTAGTCTGTTGTAGTGTAACTCTGGTTTTCTGGGGATCAGCATGACTCTGCGTTTTCTTAAGTGGGTCTGCACATCTGGATCTGGTTTCCACGCCGTCAGGCATCGAGAGGCCGCTCTCTGAGCGAGCGAGCTGATTGGCTGATCCTAGAATGAGTGGCTGCAAGAATGTAGACGTGAGGAGCCTCGTAACTCAAAGACTCGTCAACCGTTCTGCAGGCAGTAAAGGGGGGCGCCCGGGTAGCACACCTGGTAGACCGCGCACCTACAGCGCTGCTCATGAGTGCAGGAACCCAGGCTAAGGTTTCCCTCATGTTAAAATACAGGGGCATAAGTATACACCCCCCTATGTTAAAATACAGGGGCATAAGTATACACCCCCCTATGTTAAAATACAGGGGCATTAGTATACACCCCCCTATGTTAAAATACAGGGGCATAAGTATACACCCCCCTATGTTAAAATACAGGGGGCATTAGTATACACCCCCTATGTTAAAAATACAGGGGCATAAGTATACACCCCCCTATGTTAAAATACAGGGGCATTAGTATACACCCCCCTATGTTAAAATACAGGGGGCATTAGTATACACCCCCCCCCCATGTTAAATCCCCATAGAGGCAGGCAGATGGTTATTATTAAAGGCCATTACATGGATCAAGATAGTATGCATCCTAAAGCCCCCCCCCACCCCCCCAATCACACCAGCTGTTAGTCTAACTGACATAACATCATGCCAATCTCTATGTATGGTGGAGGGCATGTGATGATGTGGGGGGGGCATTGGATCTTTTTTGTTTTTTGTCACTTTTCCCAACATCTGTCACTATTTCCATTGCGAAGGCCCAGCGAGCGTTGTCAGGGTGCTTGTGTTTGTGATGGACAGGTACCAGAGGAACCTTCTGTTCCACCGGTTCTGGTCCGTGGACGACAAGCAGCTGCAGACGGAGTTCAGCGCGCTGCGCTCCATCGTCGTGGCCAACCACGAGGAGACGGTGAAGATGCCAATCAACGAGCCGGCCATGGGGAAAAGGAAGTCTCAGATACAGGCACGTAGAAACAAGCTCTAATGTTACCCTACAGGACAGATGTTCAGCATCAGGTAGAAACAAGCTCTAATGTTACCCTACAGGACAGATGTTCAGCATCAGGTAGAAACAAGCTGTAATGTTACCCTACAGGACAGATGTTCAGCATCAGGGAGAAACAAGCTGTAATGTTACCCTACAGGACAGATGTTCAGCATCAGGTAGAAACAAGCTGTAATGTTACCCTACAGGACAGATGTTCAGCATCAGGTAGAAACAAGCTGTAATGTAACCCTACAGGACAGATGTTCAGCATCAGGGAGAAACAAGCTGTAATGTAACCCTACAGGACAGATGTTCAGCATCAGGGAGAAATTTCAATTTCAATTCAATTTCAATTTATTTATAGTATCAATTCAACCAACCAAGAGATTATCTGGAACACTTTACAGATAGATAGGAACCAAGGACAGATGTTCAGCATCAGTTTTCCAAATTTAGACTCCATGTAAATAATCACTACTTTTGAATGTATAGAGCAGCATATTCCAATGTAAATGGGTAGTGAGTTTATTCCAACCAGACCAGAGTGGTGATTGTTGGAACAGTGGAAACATGAACCAAACGTAGCTTTTGGTGTTTTATTTAGTTTCTGTCCACTTTGAATGAAGTGTGTTTTACAATGATAAAAGTAGTGATTATTTACATGGAGTCTGGTGGAGATATGCTGCTCTATACACGCTAAAAGTAGTGATTATTTACATGGAGTCTGGTGGAGATATGCTGCTCTATACACGCTAAAAGTAGTGATTATTTACATGGAGTCTGGTGGGTTTGGTGATGGTGATTTCTGTTTCATGTTAAACTAAAAGGATCTTACTCTTTAACTAAAAGGTCTATCTCTGTAGGGATCCATCCCATAATGTTGTCACTCATTTAGAAAAATAATGTGAGTCTGTCAGCAGCAACAGAGACACTTTAATAACTTAATCTTTGTCACCATGTTGTCTCCCAGGAGTATGTGGAGTACTACGGAGGTCCAGGTGTGCAGCACATCGCCATGAACACATCAGACATCATCACCGCAGTAGGTCTACCACACACTCTGGCCCCTAGAGAGGGAGGGGGAGAGAGGGGGAGAGAGAAAGAGTGTGTCTCTGTCTGTGTGTGTCCTACCAACCTGTGTGTGTGTGTGTGTTTGTGTGTGTGTGTGTGTCCTACCAACCTGTGTGTGTGTGTGTGTGTTGTGTGTGTGTGTGTGTCCTACCAACCTGTGTGTGTGTGTGTGTGTTTGTGTGTGTGTCCTACCAACCTGTGTGTGTGTGTGTTTGTGTGTGTCCTACCAACCTGTGTGTGTGTGTGTGTGTGTGTGCTGTGTGTGTGTGTGTGTGTGTGTTTGTGTGTGTGTGTCCTACCAACCTGTGTGTGTGTGTGTGTGTGTGTGTGTGTTGTAGATCCGTAACCTGAAGCAGCGAGGGGCGGAGTTCATGAGCGTCCCGGAGACGTACTACGATCAGCTGAGAGACAATCTGAGACATTCCAGGGTCCAGGTGTCCGAGGACATGGACGTCCTGCAGGTTATTAATCACCCAGCTCGTTAATAACAGCTCGTTAATAACAGCTACAGAAAGACACACACTCGTATAAACACACATTTTTTTTTTTTATCGTTTGTTTGTCGATTTTTATGTAGATGTTTGTTTCTGAGGCAGACATGTAGATAGTTAGGGATCTCAAACGTGTGCGTGTGTGTGTGTGTGTGTGTGTGTGTGTGTGTGTGTGTGTGTGTGTGTGTGTGTGTGTGTGTGTGTGTGTGTGTGTGTGTGTGTGTGTGTGTGTGTGTGTGTGTGTGTGTGTGTGTGTCCAGGCGCTGAACATCTTGGTGGACTTCGATGACGACGGGTATTTACTCCAGATCTTCACCAAACCGGTTCAGGATCGGCCCACCGTGTTCCTGGAAGTTATCCAGAGACACAACCACCAGGTACACACACACACACACACACACACCACACACACACACACACACACACACAACTGGGGGTACACACACAACACACACACAACTGGGGGGTACACACACACAAACACACAACCACTGGGGGGTAACATTGATTAAAACACACACACACACTTGATTTAAACCACCAGGTACACACACACACACACACACACACAACCAACAGGTACACACACACACACACACACACACACACACACACACACACACACACCCTCTGAGTATTAAAATCCCAGTTCTGAGTACTGGGGGGTTGTAACCTTCATTAAAAGCCCAGTTCTGAGTACTGGGGGGTTGTAACCTTCATTAAAGCCCAGTTCTGAGTACTGGGGGGTTGTAACCTTCATTAAAAGCCCAGTTCTGAGTACTGGGGGTTGTAACCTTTAAAGCCCAGTTCTGAGTACTGGGGGTTGTTAACATTGATTAAAAAGCCCAGTTCTGAGTACTGGGGGTTGTAACCTTCATTAAAGCCCAGTTCTGAGTACTGGGGGGTTGTAACCTTCATTAAAGCCCAGTTCTGAGTACTGGGGGTTGTTAACATTGATTAAAAGCCCAGTTCTGAGTACTGGGGGGTTGTAACCTTCATTAAAGCCCAGTTATGAGTACTGGGGGGTTGTAACCTTCATTAAAGCCCAGTTCTGAGTACTGGGGGGTTGTAACCTTCATTAAAATCCCAGTTCTGAGTACTGGGGGGTTGTAACCTTAATTAAAAGCCCAGTTATGAGTACTGGGGGGTTGTAACCTTCCTTAAAATCCCAGTTCTGAGTACTGGGGGGTTGTAACCTTCATTAAAGCCCAGTTATGAGTACTGGGGGGTTGTAACCTTCATTAAAGCCCAGTTCTGAGTAATGGGGGGTTGTTAACCTTCCTTAAAATCCCAGTTCTGAGTACTGGGGGGTTGTAACCTTCATTAAAAGCCCAGTTCTGAGTACTGGGGGGTTGTAACCTTCATTAAAAGCCCAGTTCTGAGTACTGGGGGGTTGTAACATTGATTAAAAGCCCAGTTCTGAGTACTGGGGGGTTGTAACCTTCATTAAAATCCCAGTTCTGAGTACTGGGGGGTTGTAACCTTAACTAAAATCCCAGTTCTGAGTACTGGGGGGTTGTAACCTTAACTAAAAGCCCAGTTCTGAGTACTGGGGGTTGTAACCTTCATTAAAGCCCAGTTCTGAGTACTGGGGGGTTGTAACCTTCATTAAAGCCCAGTTCTGAGTACTGGGGGGTTGTAACCTTCATTAAAGCCCAGTTCTGAGTACTGGGGGGTTGTAACCTTCATTAAAGCCCAGTTCTGAGTACTGGGGGGTTGTTAACATTGATTAAAATCCCAGTTCTGAGTACTGGGGGGTTGTAACCTTTCATTAAAGCCCAGTTCTGAGTACTGGGGGTTGTAACCTTCATTAAAAAGTACTGGGGGTTGTAACCCCAGTTCTGAGTACTGGGGGTTGTAACCTTCATTAAAAGCCCAGTTCTGAGTACTGGGGGGTTGTAACCTTCATTAAAAGCCCAGTTCTGAGTACTGGGGGGTTGTAACCTTCATTAAAAGCCCAGTTTTGAGTACTGGGGGGTTGTTAACCGTGTGATTTCTCTGCAGGGCTTTGGTGCAGGAAACTTCAAGTCTCTGTTCGAGGCCATCGAAGCGGAGCAGCATCTCCGTGGCAACCTGACGGTCCTGACGCCCAGCGGAGACTCAACCAGCGTGTGACGCCAGCGCTCGCTTCTCTTTAATACTCGGATAAAATAGCATGTTTTATCATAGTTACTCTTTAATCTCTCTGTGACTTGCATGTTTTATTACGTTATAATCTCTCCTGATGGTCCCGGAAGACTCTGTCACAACTTTACAATGATTTTCAGTTTTTATGAAGGGCCCATATTATGTTCATCTTCAGGTTCATAACTGTATTTTGAGGTTGGACCAGAATAGGTTTCCATGGTTACATTTTCTAAAAACACCATATTTTTGTTGTACTGCACATTGCTGCAGGTCCTGTTTTCACCCTGTGTGTTCAGGTCTCTGTTTTATCTGTTTCTCTAGTTTTATCTCCATATTTTTGTTGAGACATCTGCTAGTTTTATCTCCAGAGTGGACAGGTCTCTGTTTTATCTCCAGAGTGAAACATCTCTCTAGTTTTATCTCCAGAGTGAGACATCTCTCTAGTTTTATCTCCAGAGTGAGACATCTCACTTCTATCCTATCTTTGCTGGGAGCTGCACATGCTCAGTAGCTCGGTAAGATCCCATCAGCTGATAACTCCAGCTTTGGCCAGTCCAAGGCAGGATCAGCTGGGATACTTCTTCTAGACCAGGGACACAACAGGGACAGGAAGTAGAACAGGGACAGGAAGTAGAACAGGGACAGGAAGTAAAACAGGGACAGGAAGTAGAACAGGGACAGGAAGTAGTTCTTTTGGAGATTCTGGTCTAGTGGCTGTTGGAGCAGGTTTTTTCCATTGAGAACGAGCTAGCATGCTACGATTAGCCACCTTGTCTCTAGTGACGTAGAAAGATGTGCAGATGTTGGACAGCTCACCCGGAGACTGAAGACAGAGGACATTCAGGAACCGGATCAGAGGACATTCAGGAACTGGATCAGAGGACATTCAGGAACCGGATCAGAGGACATTCAGAAACCGGATCAGAGGACATTCAGAAACCAGATCAGAGGACATTCAGAAACCAGATCAGAGGACATTCAGAAACCGGATCAGAGGACAATCAGAACCCAGATCTCACTCAGACCACCATGGAGGGTTTTTATCCGAGTGTGTAGCAGCAGAGACACAGAATAACCCCCAAATCCCAGAAAAAGAGATTTTGTTTCATAATATGGGGCCCTTTAACCACAAAAAAAGACATTCAGGGACAAGCTTGACTCAAGCAGAACATCTTTCAAAGCTTTCATGAATGAAAACATGTAACTGTACACGTCTGTTACTGATGTAACAGACACATATCTGCATGAATGGAACTTCATAAACCGGGACGTGAAACCACATGGAGAGTTTTTCATGTTTTTAGGTAACACGTTGCTATGCAACCCCGGGTCTCCCTGGATAAAGGTCTCTGTCCCGTTTTGGTGTCCACTGTCAGCGTCAACGCTTCCAATTCATCTGTAGGAAGGAAGTAGCCTGCAATGCAATGCATTCTGGGAGCGTCGAGTCGCCCGCTCCTCATTTGCATACGGTTGAATCCAGCCAACTTTATGCAAATGAGGAGCGTGTGACTCAGCTTGCCGTAAATCTGAAATAAATACAGAACACGTGGAAATACACTACCCACAATCCTTAGCGTTAACAGTGGCATCTCTGATTGGTTTGCTGTTACCATGGAAATGATTACCAAACCCATTCAGATTCTACTTTTGAAGTCTTGGACAGTCTTGTTTCTTTTTATATCGGGCGCCCGGTTAGCTCAGTTGGTAGAGCGGGCGCCCATATGTAGAGGTGTAGTCCTTGATGAAGCAGCCGCGGGGGGGGGCACTCCTCTCTAAGCGTAGCTCCCATGGCGCCATTTTAATGCTATGAAGCCATCACCCACCGTTAGCATCCCATTGACTCCCATTCATTTTGGCGCCACTTAGACAGCGAATAATGTTAACTAGCATGTTAGTTAGCAGTAATTAGCCTGTGCCTATGTTAGTGTTAACTAGCATGTTAGCCAGCAGTAATTAACCTGTGCCTATGTTAGTGTTAACTAGCATGTTAGTTAGCAGTAATTAGCCTGTGCCTATGTTAATGTTAACTAGCATGTTAGTTAGCAAGTAATTAGCCTGTGCCTATGTTAATGTTAACTAGCATGTTAGCTAGCAGTAATTAGCCTGTGCCTATGTTAATGTTAACTAGCATGTTAGCTAGCAGTAATTAGCCTGTGCCTATGTTAATGTTAGCATGTTAGCTAGCAGTAATTAGCCTGTGCCTATGTTAATGTTAACTAGCATGTTAGCTAGCAGTAATTAGCCTGTGCCTATGTTAACTAGCATGTTAGCTAGCAGTAATTAGCCTGTGCCTATGTTAATGTTAACTAGCATGTTAGCTAGCAGTAATTAGCCTGTGCCTATGTTAATGTTAACTAGCATGTTAGCTAGCAGTAATTAGCCTGTGCCTATGTTATCTCCTAACATCCCTCCAGAGCAACGGGACCTGTTGGTCCATTTCTTTAACTGTCTATGGACTACACAGGCGGACTGCCCCCCCCCATATAATCCGAGGTCAGTTGAGGGTGCCGCGGCAGCTCTCCGCTCCACACAGACAGGGGATCTTGGTCTCCTCGATGGGGAACTTGTAGTCGTACGTGACCTCCTCGTTGATGCCGATCGGCTGCCGCGAGTAAATCACGATCTTCTTCTGCGACTCCACGCTGATGATCTTGGCGTAGCAGTTAGGCTGCAGAGGACACAACGGAGTTAGATACAGACACTCAGCCCTCCCGGGGTCCATTTACAACAGGTTTCTATATTACAACAGGTTTATCACCACCAAGGCTCAGTTCACTACTCTCATTGGATTTTGGGTGTTTTATTAAATGTTGAACGTTGAAAAGTGTCCAAAATTTTGGCAAAACATTCAGAAACGCTGCAAAAAACATCTCAAACAAAGCGCTGAAAAACATCTACGAAAATAACAAAAACATCAATAAAGAGCTGAAAAAGATCGTAAAAAAATATCGTAAAAAGTGACAAAAAATTTGGAAAAACCCAAATGCTGCCTCCTGGTGGACAGGAAGACCATGCCGGGGTAAAAGACTCGATGTCCCAGAGTTCAACAATAAAGGTTAGCTCCGTGTTTTAACCCCCAGCGTCGCCTTGCAGGCAGCGCTGCACCAGGTTAGGTGTTAGGGTTAGGTGCCTGAAGTCGATGCTAGGGGCTTAAAACGCCATCAAGGGTTGAAATATTAGAGAAAGACTGACAGCTATAAAAAATATTGTCTACTTTATAATATATATACACACATATATATATATATATGTCTGTGTGTGTACACTCACCAGCCACTTTATTAGGTACCCCATGCTAGTAACGGGTTGGACCCCCTTTTTGCCTTCAGAACTGCCTATTCTTCGTGGCATAGATTCAACAAGGTGCTGGAAGCATTCCTCAGGGAGTTTGGTCCATATTGACATGATGGCATCACACAGTTGCCGCAGATTTGTCGGCTGCACATCCATGATGCTTCCCGTTCCACCACATCCAAAGATGCTCTATTGGATTGAGATCTGGTGACTGTGGAGGCCATTTGACATACAGCGAACTCATTGTCATGTTCAAGAAACCAGTCTGAGATGATTTGCTTTATGACATGGCGCATTATCCTGCTGAAAGTAGCCATCAGAAGTTGGGTACATTGTGGTCATAAAGGGATGGACATGGTCAGCAACAATACCAGGTAGGCTGTGGCGTTTGGGATGGTCAATTGGTACCAAGGGGCCCAAAGAGTGCCAAGAAAATATTCCCCACACCATGACACCACCACCACCAGCCTGAACCGTTGATACAAGGCAGGATGGATCCATGCTTTCATGTTGTAGACGCCAAATTCTGACCCTACCATCCGAACGCCGCAGCAGAAATCGAGACTCATCAGACCAGGCAACGTTTTCCAATCTTCTATTGTCCAATTTCGATGAGCTTGTGCAAATTGTAGCCTCAGTTTCCTGTTCTTAGCTGAAAGGAGTGGCACCCGGTGTGGTCTTCTGCTGCTGTAGCCCATCTGCCTCAAAGTTCGACGTACTGTGTTCAGAGATGCTCTTCTGCCCACCTTGGTTGTAACGGGTGGTAATTTGAGTCACTGTTGCCCTTCTATCAGCTCCAACCAGTCTGGCCATTCTCCTCTGACCTCTGGCATCAACAAGGCATTTCCGCCCACAGAACTGCCGCTCACTCGATGATGTTTTTTCTTTTTGGACCATTCTCTGTAAACCCTAGAGATGGTTGTGCGTGAAAATCCCAGTAGATTAGCAGTTTCTGAAATACTCAGACCAGCCCTTCTGGCACCAACAATCATGCCACGTTCAAAGTCACTCAAATCACCTTTCTTCTCCATACTGATGCTCGGTTTGAACTGCAGGAGATGGTCTTGACCATGTCTACATGCCTAAATGCACTGAGTTGCCGCCATGTGATTGGCTGCTTAGAAATTAAGTGTTAACGAGCAGTTGGACAGGTGTACCTAATAAAGTGGCAGGTGAGTGTATATTTATATATGTGTCTGTGTGTATGTAAATTTTATGTACTTATGTCTTTTCTAGTCTTAACGACTAATGGTTCCACACACACG
>CM049375.1:547500-550000 GCA_026937815.1 Etheostoma perlongum | reverse complement strand
GTCCACCAGAGGACGCTCTACAACGTCCCTGTTAGTGATGGCGTTGCATAGTCTGTCCACCAGAGGACGCGCTCTACAACGTCCCCTGTTAGTGATGGCGTTGCATAGTCTGTCCACCAGAGGACGCTCTACAACGTCCCTGTTAGTGATGGCGTTGCATAGTCTGTCCACCAGAGGACGCTCTTATATCTTAAGTTTGTATTTTTATACATTTTATTTATCAGAACTTAAATATATATTGATGTTTTGAGGATTTTTTTGTTTTTTAAAAATATATCGCCCGATATATCGGAACGTCGGCTTTTTAAATAACCAAATATGGGTCTGGTATTGGTCGGGCTCTACTGACGGGTCCGTGTGGCGGGCACCTTTAAACCCGGCCCACTGGAGGAATTACCGTGTTTGCGCGGGTCTTCCTTGTGATGTCAGACGGAGACGGGGGGGTAGTTTCGTCCTGGAGCGCCAACGCGCCGCCGTCCTCCACATCGTCATGGCAACAGCAGCCGGCTGTGATGTCACAGGAAGTGCAAACCAGCGAGCCGTCAGAGAGCGGTGAGGTCGGACTGTCCTGATTCTGGTCCTGGTCCTGGTCATGGTCCTGGTCCTGATCCTGGTCCTGGTCCTGGTCCTGGTCCTGGTCCTGGTCCTGGTCCACGCGGGACGGTCCGGTCTGGCTGTTTGTCAGCAGACTCTCAATACGGGAGTCCAAACTCTCGGAGGAGCCGTCTGTGATGCGTTCGTGTTGCCGCGGCGACGAGGAAGCGCTCGTCAGCTGGGCGGCTGTGAAGTTGAATCTCAGGATGCTGAAGGCGTCTGGGGACGTAGAGGGGGAGACGCCGGTCTGAGTCCAGGACTCTGGGAGAGGCTGTCTGCTGGGAAACCTCGCCGCGAGTTTACGTCTCAAAGGGTTGAAGACAGAGGCGGAGGACTCCCCCTGCAGGACGGGGGTCGCCTGCAGACTGGAGTAACACGAGTCCTGGGAGAGAGGCGTGGCGGAGAAGCAGGGCGTCCCCTGAGAGCGAGGGGTGAGCCCGAAGCTGCCCGGGGTGTCCTGCCATATGCTGGAGTAGGCTGTGTCCAGGGAGAGGGCGGGACTTAAGCTGCTCGCCTGCCGCTGATTGGCTGCGCTGCCCTGGCAGAGAAAACAACAGAATCAACATCAATAACTCTAGAATGTTAAAATGGGAGACGGGAACTTTTTAATTTAATAAAACACAGGGAGGTGTGTTCAGGTGCATTCTGGGTGTGTACACACACACACACACACACACACACACACACACACACACAGCTTGTTACACACACACACACACAGGGACGCACTTAGACTAGATTGTGTGTCTATGTGTGTGTCTGTGTGTGTAATTAGATTACAAAAATGTTGAAAAATAACTTATAATATTGTAATATTTTTCAACATTTTTGTCTATTTTGTGTTAGTTGTTACACTTTGACTTTGCAGACATGTCTCACACCAGTGATGTAGTCTGTAGTGGGCGTACTGTACTGTATATGAATGGTTCAGAATGGGGGGGGGGGTCTGGGTGTCCTCCCCCAGGAAAATACTTAATTTTCCTACTTTTATGCACCAGTCACAGCTGAAATCCCTTTATTTAGTTGCAGGGTTGTAAATAAATAATATAATAAATATGAAATAAAATAAATGAATATAGATAGTTACCAGCAGAGTGTGGATTAAGCTCTGAAGCGCTGGCTCGACGCCCCGGGAGACCAGCTGCAGATGTCTCGCCCGGTTTTCACCTGAGGAAGGTAACAACAACAAGATTAAAAGGGGAACTTCGGTACTTTCCAACCTACAGTATGTCATCAAGGTTTCTGGGTCTGCTGGGACAACTATCTCTGAAACTGGTCCAGTGTTAAATAAGAAACAAGCTATAATGTTACCCCAGATGTTCAAACTCCATGTAAATAATCACCAGTGTGTAAATATCTCCACCAGACTCCTAAAAATCACTACTTTTAGCATGTAAAAGCATATCTCCACATGTAAATGGGTGAATTAAGAGTTTATTCCAACCAGACCAGAGTGGTGATTGTTGGAACAGTGGAAAGATGAACCAAGACGGCTTTTGGTAGTATTATTTAGTTTCTGTCCCCTTTGAATGAAGTGTGTTTAACGATGATAAAAGTAGTGATTATTTACATGGAGCCTGGTGGAGATATGCTGCTCTATACACACTAAAAGTAGTGATTATTTACATGGAGTCTGGTGGAGATATGCTGCTCTAAACACGCTAAAAGTAGTGATTATTTACATGGAGTCTGGTGGAGATATGCTGCTCTATACACGCTAAAAGTAGTGATTATTTACATGGAGTCTGGTGGAGATATGCTGCCCTATACACTAAAAGTAGTGATTATTTACATGGAGTCTGGTGGAGATATGCTGATACACGCTAAAAGTAGTGATTATTTACATGGAGTCTGGTGGGATATGCTGCTCTATACACGGTAAAAGTAGTGATTATTTACATGGAGT
>CM049375.1:530000-542500 GCA_026937815.1 Etheostoma perlongum | reverse complement strand
AAATGGGTCTGTGATACTCAGAGCTCAGACCTGAAGAGGGACGGGTCTGTGATACTCAGAGCTCAGACCTGAAGAGGGACGGGTCTGTGATACTCAGAGCTCAGACCTGAAGAGGGACGGGTCTGTGATACTCAGAGCTCAGACCTGAAGAGGGACGGGTCTGTGATACTCAGAGCTCAGACCTGAAGCTGAGGAAATGCACCTGGGATGGATCGTGAAGAAATGTTCTCAGTTTGCGACATTTCAAAAGATATAGATCAATAGATCTATATCTATAGATATAGATCAATAGATCTATATCTATAGATCTATATCTATAGATATAGATCAATAGATCTATATCTATAGATCTATATCTATAGATCTATATCTATATCTATAGATAAACTCATCTTTCAGAAATGTGACCGACCGGGTTGACACTTCAGGAGTGTGAGCGTGAAACCAGTCAAACAGTGTGTGTTCACACACACAATGCGTGACACACAGTTGGTAGACAGAGGACACACACACACACACACACACACACAGACAGACAGACAGACAGACACACACACACACACACACACACACACACACACACACACACACACACAGACACAGACACACACACACACACACACACACACACACACACACACACAGACAGACACACACACACACACACACAGACAGACACACACACACACACACACACACACACAGACAGACACACACACACACAGACAGACACACACACACACAGACCCTCTTTTACAGCATTTTGATACCTTTGTATATTTTGAGCAGCTAAATCATTTTCTCCCAAAACGTCAAAAATGTTGTTTTTAAAAAAAACAAAAGTCTAACATCATAATATTTGTTACATCATAATATTTGTTACATCATATTATTTGTTACATCATATTATTTGTTACATCATATTTTAACTTTTGTTAGACATGATCCTCCATGCGTGTTAAAAACAGACAAATGACGTCAGATGTGTTTTATTCTCAATCCAACAGCAGCAGACTCAGCAGGTAAAAACACAACAAGTTATACTTTGATAGTATATTATATATCATACAGTCAGTTATAATATATTATATATTATACAGTCATTTATAGTATATTATATATCATACAGTCATTTATAATATATTATATATTATACAGTCATTTATAATATATTATATATTATACAGTCATTTATATTATATATTATATAATACAGCTTTTTATATATTATTATATAATATTCAATTTTTCCAAGTTTGTATGCATGGGGAAGCACCAGAGACACAAAATAACACACACACACACACACACACACACACACACTCAGACACACACACACTCAGACACACACACACACACACACACACACACACACACACACTCAGACACACACACACACACACACACACACTCAGACACACACACACACACACACCACACACACACACACACACACTCACACACACACACACACACACACACACACACACACACACACACACACACACACACACACACACACTCAGACACACACACACACACACACACACACTCAGACACACACACACACACACACACACACACACACACTCAGACACACACACTCACACACACTCAGACACACACACACACACACACACTCAGACACACACACACACACACACACACACAGACACACACACTCACAAACAGCTCACACACACACACACACACACACACACACACACACACACACACACACACTCAGACACACACACACACACACACACACACACACACACACACTCAGACACACACACACACACACTCACACACACACACACACACACACACACACACACACTCAGACACACTCAGACACACACACACACACACACACACACACACACACACACACACAGACACTCTTTCTTCAACGTTCTTTCATCATTTTCTTTTTCTAACCCTATAAATTAAAATGATTAATGTACTCGCGTTATTTATTATTTATTTATTATTATTTCTTATTGATTTCTGACATGGAACCGTGTTGAAAGCGGGTCGGGAGGGTTAACCCTCAGAAAGCAGCAGCAGGTCACTTCCTGTCTAGAAATAGTCCAGAGATCAGACCTGGGGGGTAATATCCTAAGCTATACAAGGGTGTACATGCATTACCAAAATAAAAGCATCTTGGCACAGTTTTTTGACACTATACATCTTTTAACCACATCTTTGGTGTTTCTGTCCTTTTTGTTGCCTTTTTGACATGTTTTATAAGAGATTTCACAATAAAAGTCCTCTCTGAATAAATATCCTAAGATATAGAAGTTTGGGGACATGCATTACCAAAATAAAAGCCTCTACAAAGTTTCTGTACTATTTTTTAGCGTTTATATTGCTTTCTTCTGTGATTTTGTAACATTTTCAGGGTGTAAGCACAGTTCATAAGCATAAAAAATAAAGCTTTTAAAAGAGATTTCACAATAAAAGTTCTTGCTGAATAAAATTGCCTAAGATATACAAGTGTGTGGACATGCATTACCAAAATAAAAGCATCTTGGCACAGTTTATAAGCATAAAAAAATAAAGCTTATACAAGAGATTTCACAATAAAAGACCTTGCTGAATAAAAATGTGTGTGGACATGCATTACCAAAATAAAAGCATCTTTTTTTGACACTATAAATCTTTTAACCTAATTTTTTGTGTTTTTGTCCTTTTTGTTGCCTTTTTGGACGTGTTCGCTCAGTTCACACACACACACACACACACACACACACACACACACACACACACACACACACACACACAGTTAAGCAAAGTGGAGGGGGGGCTTCAGGTCTTCGTTCTCCGGCCGGTGGTCCAGCTGGTTCTGGAGCTGGATCACCTGCTCCAGCTCGCGGATCTGCCGGTCCGTCTTGTGGCTGACGAGCGTGCGGTAGAAGTGGATGGCAAACACGATGAAGACGAGGCCGAAGGGCACCATGATGCAGGTGGACGCGATGGCCGCCGCCTCCCCGGAGCTGATGGTGCTGTTTCCATCCTGGCTGCTCTGCAGGGGGAGGAACTTCACCCAGCACAGCAGCATCACCTGCAGGGGGGACAGGGGGTTAGACAGGCAGGCAGACAGGCAGGCAGACAGGCAGGGAGACAGGCAGGCAGGGAGACAGACAGGGAGACAGGCAGGGAGACAGGCAGGGAGACAGGCAGGGGGAGGAACTTCACCCAGCACAGCAGCATCACCTGCAGGGGGGACAGGGGGTTAGACAGGCAGACAGACAGGCAGGGAGACAGGCAGGCAGGGAGACAGACAGGGAGACAGACAGGGAGACAGGCAGGGGGAGGAACTTCACCCAGCACAGCAGCATCACCTGCAGGGGGGACAGGGGGTTAGACAGGCAGACAGACAGGCAGGGAGACAGGCAGGCAGGGAGACGGACAAGCAGGGAGACAGACAGGCAGGGAGACAGACAGGCAGGGAGACAGACAGGGAGACAGGCAGGGAGACAGGCAGGGAGACAGGCAGGGGGAGGAACTTGACCCAGCACAGCAGCATCACCTGCAGGGGGGACAGGGGGTTAGACAGGCAGGCAGACAGGCAGACAGGCAGGCAAGGAGACAGGCAGGGAGACAGGCAGGGAGACAGGCAGGGAGACAGACAGGCAGGGAGACAGGCAGACAGGCAGGGAGACAGGCAGGGAGACAGGCAGGGAGACAGGCAGGAGACAGACAGGAGACAGACAGGCAGGAGACAGACAGAGCAGGGAGACAGGCAGACAGGCAGGGAGACAGGCAGGCAGGCAGGCAGACAGGCAGGCAAGGAGACAGGCAGGGAGACAGGCAGGGAGACAGGCAGGGAGACAGACAGGCAGGGAGACAGGCAGACAGGCAGGGAGACAGACAGACAGGGAGACAGGCAGGGAGACAGACAGGCAGGGGAGACAGGCAGGGAGACAGACAGGCAGGGAGACAGGCAGACAGACAGGCAGGGAGACAGACAGACAGGCAGGGAGACAGACAGGGAGACAGACAGACAGGCAGGGAGACGGACAGACAGGCAGGGAGACAGGCAGGCAGGCAGGGAGACAGGCAGGGAGACAGACAGACAGGCAGGGAGACAGACAGGGGGACAGGACAGACCAGGCAGGGGAGACAGGTGCACGGCCACCAGCACCGTGGTGCAGGCGCTGAAGGCGATCAGTGGAGAAGCCCAGGCCAGTCGATGTGGGGTGCATCCTCCAGCTGCACCTCCACCATGGCAACCTGGGAACACAACAACAACAACATGACGTCACTAGGGCCGCAACCTGGGAACACAACAACAACAACAACAACATGCAGCCACGGGGGCCGCAACCTGGGAACACAACAACAACAACATGACCTCCACCATGGCAACCTGGGAACACAACAACAACAACATGACGTCACTAGGGCCGCAACCTGGGAACACAACAACAACAACAACAACATGACGTCACTAGGGCCGCAACCCGGGGCCTGTTGCACGAAACGTACCCCCTGCATATATATATATATATATATATATATATATATATATATAAAATATATATATATGAGCATGCTACATATATTAGATATATTTCAGTCCATATCGGGTCTATATATATATATATACAGATATATATATATATACGGGATACATACATATACATATATATATATATATATATATATATATATATATATATATATATATATATATATATATATATATATATATATATATATATACACACATATACATATACATACATACATACACATACACACAGTATCCATCCAAATCTGATGTTTAAGTCTCTCACTTAAGCTATTTAGTAATTAATAAATTATTTTAATGTATTTTATTTTGATTGGATGAACTATAATTTGCCTAAAGATGATTATTTTGTATTTTTGTCGGTCTGGTTGATGCTTGTGTTAAGAAATAAATCAGACGTTACTCAACAGTTACTCACTACTCGAGTAGTTTTTTCATCAAGTACTTTTTTACTCTTACTTAAGTAATTATTTGGATGACTACTTTGACTTTTACTTTTACTTGAGTCATATTATTCTAAAGTAACAGTACTTTTACTTGAGTACAGTTTTTGGCTCCTCTACCCCCCTCTGAACTTAACCCAAACGTACCCCCCCCCTTAAACCCCCGGATGTTGACAACATCTGACTCCGCCCCTGCTTCGGGCCGCAGCCTGACAACAATCATCTGCGCCACAGTTTACTTTGATCCCTAAAATAAAAACCGGGGAACCGGGGAACCGGGGAACCGGGGAACCGGGGAGGGGTCCACTCACCATGGCGAAGCCGGAGAGCAGCGCCGAAGTCCGGCTGGTGGCTTTGAGCTTGGCCCGGCTCAGGTACAGCTTCCTCCATGACAGCGCCTGCAGCGAGTGCTCGTTCAGACTCATCCCCAAAGTTTCTCCAACAAAGTTACAATCCGGGTCCGGGTCCGGGTCCCGGGTCGCGAGAAGGCAAGCGCGTGGGGGGGCAGGCAGGGAGGGGGGGGGGGCACGCGCAGGGAGCTGGCTTCCGAGGAGATTAAACACGTGTAATGAACACTAAAGTCCCCAAACTCTCCAGCTCTGTGGAAACTTTGTGCAACAGCTGACCCCTGCTGTGTACCAGGAAGCACATCAAATACCCACAATCCACCGCAGCAGGTCGTCATGAGGCTGCTTTGCCTTTCCCTTTTTAAGATAACTGGGTTCACACCATAGACTCTGTGTGTGTGTGTGTGTATATATATATATTGTTTCTATTTAGAGCATGTGTATATATTAGTGTGTGTGTGTATATATATATATATATATATATATATATATATATATATATATACACACACACATATATATATATATATATATACAGTGATACAGTGAGGAAAATAAGTATTTGAACACGCTGCTATTTTGCAAGTTCTCCCACTTAGAAATCATGGAGGGTCTGAAATTGTCTCGTAGGTTCATGTCCACTGTGAGAGACATAATCTAAAAAAACATCCAGAAATCACAATGTATGATTTTTTTAACTATTTATTTGTATGATACAGCTGCAAATAAGTATTTGAACACCTGTCTATCAGCTAGAATTCTGACCCTCAAAGACCTGTTAGTCTGCCTTCAAAATGTCCACCTCCACTCCATTTATTATCCTAAATTAGATGCACCTGTTTGAGGTCGTTAGCTGCATAAAGACACCTGTCCACCCCATACAATCAGTAAGAATCCAACTACTAACATGGCCAAGACCAAAGAGCTGTCCAAAGACACTAGAGACTAAATTGTCCACCTCCACAAGGCTGGAAAGGGCTACGGGGACATGTCCAAGCAGCTTGGTGAAAAAGGTCCACTGTTGGAGCAATCATTAGAAAATGGAAGAAGCTAAACATGACTGTCCATCTCCCTCGGACTGGGGCTCCATGCAAGATCTCACCTCGGGGGGTCTCAATGATCCTAAGAAAGGTGAGAAATCAGCCCAGAACTACACGGGAGGAGCTGGTCCATGACCTGAAAAGAGCTGGGACCACCGTTTCCAAGGTTACTGATGGTAAAACACTAAGACGTCATGGTTTGAAATCATGCATGGCACGGAAGGTTCCCCTGCTTAAACCAGCACATGTCAAGGCCCGTCTTAAGTTTGCCAATGACCATTTGGATGATCCAGAGGAGTCATGGGAGAAAGTCATGTGGTCAGATGAGACCAAAATAGAACTTTTTGGTCATAATTCCACTAACCGTGTTTGGAGGAAGAAGAATGATGAGGACCATCCCAAGAACACCATCCCTACTGTGAAGCATGGGGGGGTAGCATCATGCTTTGGGGGTGTTTTTCTGCACATGGGACAGGGCGACTGCACTGTATTAAGGAGAGGAGGACCGGGGCATGTATTGGGAGATTTTGGGAACAACCTCCTTCCCTCAGTTAGAGCATTGAAGATGGGTCGAGGCTGGGTCTTCCAACATGACAATGACCCGAAGCACACAGCCAGGAGAACCAAGGAGGGGCTCTGGAAGAAGCAGATCAAGGTTCTGGGGGGGCCTAGCCAGTCTCCAGACCTAAACCCAATAGAGAATCTTTGGAGGGAGCTCAAACTCCGTGTTTCTCAGCGACAGCCCAGAAACCTGACTGATCTAGAGAAGATCTGTGTGGAGGAGTGGGCCAAAATCCCTTCTGCAGTGTGTCAAACCTGGTGAAGAACTACAGGAAACGTTTGACCTCTGGAACTGCAAACAAAGGCTACTGGACCAAATATTAACATTGATTTTCTCAGGTTTTGCAGCTGTATCATACAAATAAATAGTTAAAAAATCATACATTGTGATTTCTGGATGTTTTTTTAGATGATGTCTCTCACAGTGGACATGCACCTACGAGGACAATTTCAGACCCTCCATGATTTCTAAGTGGGAGAACTTGCAAAATAGCAGGGTGTTCAAATACTTATTTTACTCACTGTATATATATATATATATATATATATATATATATATATATATATATATATATATATATATATATATATTCTGTTTAGAGCATGTATATATATTAGTGTGTGTATATTTTGTTTTGGTTGTGTTGTGTGTGTGAGCACATTGTGAGTAACGATGCTCGTATTTGTCCTCATACGTGGCACATAAAGCTGGTTCTGGTTCTGGTTCTGGTTGTGGTTGTGGTTCTGGTTGTGGTTCTGGTTCTGGTTCTATCACAACTCTTTATAATAAAGTATTATCTAATCTAAAGCAGTCCTTCCAGAAATATCAAAGTGTTTTGTGATTGTTGCAAAAATCTTTGATTATGTGGCACGTTTTGTTAAAAAATGCGATGGAAGCTGCGAGATATACGTGCGTGTGTGTGTGTGTGTGTGCGTGTGTATGTGTATGTGTGTCTGTGTGTGAGTGTGTGCGTGTATAGATGTGTGTGTAAGTGTGTATCTACTGTATGTGTGTACGTGTGTATATGTGTGTATATATATGTATGTGTGTGTGTATATGTGTGTGTGTATGTATATGTGTGTGTGTGTGTATACATGTGTGTATGTATATGTGTGTGTGTGTATGTGTGCATGTGTGTGATACTTGAGTAATAAAGTTTTTTGAAAAAGCGAGGGGCGCGAGGGGGAGGGGGAGGAGGCTAGGTCCGCCATGTTGGCTTTCTGCGGCTGTTGGTGGAGGATGCCATGGCCCTGTCACTGAGCGGAGACGAAGAGGAGTATGAGTCCGAGGGCGAGCAGGTCAGAGCGGCTTCATGTCCCCCGGTGTCCCCCGGTGGTGTCCCCTGTCTGCGGTTAGGCTTAGAGACAGAGGGGTGCTGTTTTATCATCATATTAACGTTACCGTCTACGCCTCGCCGTGCTTTCTGTTTCCAGTCGCGCTGAAAGGACACGAATGTGTCTTTTTAACCCGCCTTCGGTGAACTGGGTTAACTAGCCGAGCCGGGCCAAAATTTCGAGTTAAATGGACTGTAAATCAGGGTTAATGCCCGTCCAAACACACCGTTCTGCGCTCCATCTTTTTCCTAGGATGGCGAAGGAAAGTCCCGCCCTACTCGGCCTCTGATTGGCCAAGACGCGTTGCCTTCGTGGGTTTGATTGGTTAGGTTTAGACAGGAAGCGTTCTTTTATTTACTTTTATTTTTTATTTTATTTTAATGCTTACAAATACAGTAACATTAAATAAATTAATCCAAACAGCATATAAAATAATTACATAATTAGAATAAAAAATAAAGTCATTAATTAGCCAAAATTAAATAAGAGAGCGGCGGTAAATACACACTAATATATACTAATACTAATATATACACACTAATATATACTAATACTAATATATACACACTAATATATACATACTAATATATATATACATGTACACATATGTCTGGTGTCTCCACATTGATCCCTGTCCCCGTCCTACAGTTAACAGGCTGTTTGTCTCATCTTTGTCACTTTTTTCAACGTTATTTTATTATTTTTTTTTTTTTTTTCAAATGCTATAAAATAGAAAAAATAATAATAATTGAATGAAAGTAGCGTCCTGATGATGTATTTTCCTTGTGAAGCGCGTTATGTTATTGTTATTATTATTATTATTATTATGATGATTTGGGAAGAAACCCCCAAATGTGTCTGATACAGAAGCTTCTCATAGCAGGAAGACCCGGCGCGTGATTGGTTAGGGCTCGGGTTGGACTCCCATTGTAAGCCAATCAGAGGCAGAGGAGGGCGGGACATGCCTTCCCCATGCTGGGACACACATACGCTCCATGTCTCATGTGAGAGACAGTCTCCGTCTCTTCATACACGCTTTCATTAGGGGACAGACTCAGGACATCAGTGTCCCCCGTTAGCTGCTACAAGCTACGCTAACCCCCGAATACCATTGGCAGTGACTAGGGGGGGGGATGGACAACAACAACAACAACAACAACAACAACAACAATGGACCGGCTCTACTTCTGTCTCCAAAAAACACAGGACAGACAGATAGAGACACACACTATGCTTGTTATACACACAGGGACACACACTATGCTTGTTACACACACAGGGACACACACTATGCTTGTTACACACACAGGGACACACACTATGCTTGTTACACACACAGGGACACACACTATGCTTGTTACACACACAGGGACACACACTATGCTTGTTACACACACAGGGACGCACACTATGCTTGTTACACACACAGGGACACACACTATGCTTGTTATACACACAGGGACACACACTATGCTTGTTACACACACAGGGACACACACTATGCTTGTTACACACACAGGGACACACACTATGCTTGTTACACACACAGGGACACACACTATGCTTGTTACACACACAGGGACACACACTATGCGTGTTACACACACAGGGACACACACTATGCTTGTTTCTGAATTTGGGATCAATAAAGTTTTTTTAATATAATAATACTTTAGCGGTTGCTACCGGTGAGGCAAACGTGTTGCCACGGCAACCTCTCCTCCTGCTGGAAGAAGACTCGCTGTAAAGCTCTTATTTTGAAAAGGCTTTACACCTGCGTCATGGCAACAAGAGAAGAGACTAAAAATAGTCTGTTAGGAGGTTACAAATGGGGTGTGTGTGTGTGTGTGTGTGTGTCTCTGTGTGTGTGTGTGTGTGTGTCTCTGTGTGTGTGTGTGTGTGTGTGTGTGTCTTCCAGCAGCGGGCGGCCAACCGGCCGAAGCCGAAGGCGGGGGGCCCGGCGGCGGCGGTGAAGCTGCCGTCCTCCCGCAGCGCGGCGGGGGGGGCCCGGCGGCGGCGGACGCGCTGCAGGAAGTGCGAGGCGTGCCTCCGCTCCGAGTGCGGGGAGTGTCACTTCTGCAAAGACATGAAGAAGTTCGGAGGACCGGGACGCATGAAGCAGTCCTGCATCATGAGGCAGTGCATCGCCGTGAGTTATTTATCTTTTCATTTCATTCACACATTCCGGTAGAAGTAGGAGTTGTGTTGTTGTGTGTCTGCAGCCATGTTGTCGTGTGTCTGCAGCCATGTTGTCGTGTGTCTGCAGCCATGTTGTTGTGTGTCTGCAGCCATGTTGTTGTGTGTCTGCAGCCATGTTGTGTGTCTGCAGCCATGTTGTTGTGTGTCTGCAGCCATGTTGTTGTGTGTCTGCAGCCATGTTGTTGTGTGTCTGCAGCCATGTTGTGTGTCTGCAGCCATGTTGTTGTGTGTCTGCAGCCATGTTGTTGTGTGTCTGCAGCCATGTTGTGTGTCTGCAGCCATGTTGTTGTGTGTCTGCAGCCATGTTGTGTGTCTGCAGCCATGTTGTTGTGTGTCTGCAGCCATGTTGTTGTGTGTCTGCAGCCATGTTGTGTGTCTGCAGCCATGTTGTTGTGTGTCTCCATGTTGTTGTGTGTCTGCAGCCATGTTGTTGTGTGTCTGCAGCCGGTGCTACCTCACACGGCCGTGTGCGTGGTGTGTAAGGAGGCGGGGAAGGAGGACACGCTGGAGGACGAGGACGACAAGTTCAACTTCATGTTGATGGAATGTTCCATCTGCAACGAGATCGTCCACCCACACTGTCTCAAGGTACACACACACAGACAGACACACACACACACACAGACAGACACACAAACAGACACACACACAGACACACAGACACACACACACACACACACACACACACACACACACACACACACACACAGAGACACATACACACAAACACACAGAGACACACACACAAAGAGACACACACACAAAGAGACATACACACACAGAGACACACACACAGAGACACACACACACACACACACACACACACACACACACACACACACACACAGAGACACACACACACACACACACAGAGACACATACACACACAGAGACACACACACAGAGACACACATACACACAGAGACACACACACACAGATACACATACACACACAGACACAGACACACACACACACAGAGACACACACACAGAGACACATACACACACAGAGACACACACACACACAGGGACACACAGGTGAGGTGTATATATAATATATGTGAAAGTGGACATTAGTGTCTTTGTCTCCAGGTAAAGCAAGAGTTGTGTTATTGTTACCCTCGTGTTGTTTGTGTTGACCCTCAGTGTTGTTGTTGATGATAATGTTGTTGTTGATGTTGTTGATGATGATGATATTGTTGTTGTTGTTGATGATGATAATGTTGTTGTTGATCAGGTGAGCGACGCCTCCGGAGTCGTCAACGATGAGCTCCCTAACTGCTGGGAATGTCCCAAATGCAACCACGCCGGGAAGAGCGGGAAAGTGAGTACAGGAACCAAAGAACCATGAAGCTGTGTTAATGACACCACGCTGTGGTCTCCACCACGCTGCTCCATGCTGGTGTCTTTAGCTCCATGCTGGTGTCTTTAGCTCCATGCTGGTGTCTTTAGCTCCATGCTGGTGTCTTTAGCTCCATGCTGGTGTCTTTAGCTCCATGCTGGTGTCTTTAGCTCCATGCTGGTGTCTTTAGCTCCATGCTGGTGTCTTTAGCTCCGTGCTGGTGTCTTTAGCTGCATGCTGGTGTCTTTAGCTGCATGCTGGTGTCTTTAGCTGCTGGTGTCTTTAGCTGCATGCTGGTGTCTTTGCTGGTGTCTTTAGCTGCATGCTGGTGTCTTTAGCTGCATGCTGGTGTCTTTAGCTCCATGCTGGTGTCTTTAGCTGCATGCTGGTGTCTTTAGCTGCATGCTGGTGTCTTTAGCTGCATGCTGGTGTCTTTAGCTGCGTGCTGGTGTCTTTAGCTGCATGCTGGTGTCTTTAGCTGCATGCTGGTGTCTTTAGCTCCATGCTGGTGTCTTTAGCTGCATGCTGGTGTCTTTAGCTCCATGCTGGTGTCTTTAGCTGCATGCTGGTGTCTTTAGCTCCATGCTGCCGGTGTCTTTAGCTGCATGCTGGTGTCTTTAGCTGCATGCTGGTGTCTTTAGCTCCATGCTGGTGTCTTTAGCTGCATGCTGGTGTCTTTAGCTGCATGCT
>CM049375.1:510000-525000 GCA_026937815.1 Etheostoma perlongum | reverse complement strand
GTAGTGATTATTTACATGGAGTCTGGTGGAGATATGCTGCTCTATAGTTAAAAGTAGTGAAACATGGAGTCTGGTGGAGATATGCTGCTCTATACACACTAAAAGTAGTGATTATTTACATGGAGTCTGGTGGAGATATGCTGCTCTATACACGCTAAAAGTAGTGATTATTTACATGGAGTCTGGTGGAGATATGCTGCTCTATACACGCTAAAAGTAGTTATTATTTACATGGAGTCTGGTGGAGATATGCTCCTCTATACACGCTAAAAGTAGTGATTATTTACATGGAGTCTGGTGGAGATATGCTGCTCTATACACGCTAAAAGTAGTGATTATTTACATGGAGTCTGGTGGAGATATGCTGCTCTATACACGCTAAAAGTAGTGATTATTTACATGGAGTCTGGTGGAGATATGCTGCTCTATACACGCTAAAAGGGTTACATTACAGCTTGTTTCAGCTTGTTTCTAACTGTCCTGCAGGTCTGCGGGTGTTGAGGTTGTCCGGCTGCTCCTGGGCCGCCGTGTCGGCGCTCTGCACCTCCAGCTGTCCTCTGCTGCGATCGCTGGACGTCCAGTGGGTGGAGGGACTCAAAGACGCTCAGATGAGAGACCTGCTGTCCCCGCCCACAGACAACAGACCAGGTAACGGGGGGGTGGACAGAGAGAGACAGAGAGGGAGAGACAGACAGAGAGAGACAGACAGAGAGAGAGAACAGAAAGGGAGAGACAGACAGAGAGAGAGAGACAGAGACAGCTTTCCCGTCTGCTCAGTGTCTGGACCTGTAAAAACTATCATTAAAGTTCATCATAAGACCGTACGGGAGGGGCTGCTCGTTGCTAGGGGATGGTAGATGTCTCATGGACCGATGAATGTCTTCTTGTCTTGGCGTCCCAGGCCAATTGGACAACCGCTGCAAGCTGCGTAACGTGCGGGACCTGCGCCTGGCGGGGCTGGACATCACGGACGCGTCCCTGCGTCTCATCTGCCGCCAGATGGCGTCTCTGTCCTCGCTGGACCTGAGCTACTGCAACCACATCAACGACCAGTCGGTCAACCTGCTGACGGCCGCCGGGACAACCACCAGGGACTCGCTGGTGGACATCAACCTGTCGGGTAGGGACACTGGGACACACAGGGCTACACTGGGACATGAAGAAATGGACAGGGAGGCAGGGACATGCAGAAACACACTGGGACACACGCAGGGATACACAGGGATACGTAGGGACACACATGGACATGCAGGGTGCTTCTGTTGAAAGAGGACAACATGTCCAGTTTATGAGAAATGAATGTAAAGCTGCCATGTGTGACTGTTTTCCTCCGTGTCCTCCAGTGTGTAACTGTTGTCCTCCATGTCCTCCAGTGTGTAACTGTTGTCCTCCAGTGTGTGACTGTTGTCCTCCAGTGTGTGACTGTTGTCCTCCATGTCCTCCAGTGTGTAACTGTTGTCCTCCCTGTCCTCCAGTATGTGACTGTTGTCCTCCAGTGTGTAAGTGTTGTCCTCCCTGTCCTACATTATGTGACTTTTGTCCTCCAGTGTGTAACTGTTGTCCTCTGTGTCCTCCAGTGTGTAACTGTTGTCCTCCAGTGTGTAACTGTTGTCCTTCCTGTCCTCCAGTGTGTAACTGTTGTCCTCCGTGTCCTCCAGTGTGTAACTGTTGTCCTCTGTGTCCTCCAGTGTGTGACTGTTGTCCTCCAGGGTGTAACTGATGTCCTCCGTGTCCTCCAGTGTGTAACTGATGTCCTCCGTGTCCTCCAGTGTGTAACTGTTGTCCTCCGTGTCCTCCAGTGTGTAACCGGGTCACGGACCACTCCCTCACCTTCTTTAAGCGCTGTGGGAGCATCTGTCAGATCGACCTCCGCTTCTGTAAGCAGGTGACGAGGACGGCGTGCGAGCGCTTCATCGCTGAGATGTCCGTGTCCGTCCCCTTCAGACTGACGGAGGACAAACTGCTGCAGAAGACATGTTAGTCCCTGCACGCCTCGGGGACTATTATGGGATGGGATGTCTCATTATACATCTGTTGGTACATTACATTTACAGATGAATGACAATGTGAACATCAACCCCTGAATATACTGAGACGAGAGACGGAGACAGACGCTCAGAGGACAGAAGGACGTGGTTTACTTTCCTAAAGATGTGCTTGTGTGTTTTTATTTGTTGTTCTTTAAATATTTGAGAGTATTTTTATAAATCATGTGAGTTTGCAGGCTTCCATATCTGACATCGTGGTAACTTCAGGCAGACGATTGAAAATGTGCAGCGTGTGATCCATGTCCACATGCTCTCTGTCTGTCCCTCCAGGACAACGAATGTGCAGCGTGTGATCCATGTCCACATGCTCTCTGTCTGTCCCTCCAGGACAATGGGATCAACCCTCGTGTCGTCTTCCGGTCAATAAAAAAAATTGAAAATCAACATTTTGTTGATGCTTCTTATCGATGTTTATAACTTTTTCTTACTTTTTGTTCCATTTTTCAACACAGTTGATGCTTCTTTTTTCAATGTTTGTCACTTTTTTTGACGTTTTTAACACTACGCAACACTAACTTATTAACTTTAGTTTTACATTATTTTTGGAATTTATGGTCAATAAAGCTCATTTGTAGGAAATTATACCTAATGTTTGAGTTAGAAAAGCAGAAATTAGGAATTATTGAGACTAAAATTAAAGGAATGGATGTTGATGATAATCACAGACTGGAATATGTCAACTTTTACTCAATACTATTTCAAAAACACTTCCATTTGTTTTACAATGCTATAAAATTGAATAAGACGCCCCAAAATTAATGAAAGTAGAGATTTGTACTTGGCAAAGAGCGTTGGGTGGAATCAATCATGTTATTTTGGGGAATTAAAAAGAACACTGATATAGGACAACATGAGGACAACATGAAGACAATGTGAGGACGACATGAAGAAAACATGAAGACAACATGAGGGCAACATGAGGGCAACATGAAGACAACATGAGGGCAACATGAAGACAACATGAGGGCAACATGAGGGCAACATGAGGACAACATGAGGGCAACATGAGGACAACATGAGGACCACATGAGGGCAACATGAGGGCAACATGAAGACAACATGAGGGCAACATGAAGACAACATGAAGACAACATGAGGGCAACATGAAGACAACATGAGGGCAACATGAGGGCAACATGAGGGCAACATGAGGACAACATGAGGGCAACATGAGGGCAACATGAGGGCAACATGAAGACAACATGAGGGCAACATGAAGGTTATGTGATTGCATAATCAGCCAAAGTCTGCATATTTATGCGGGGGGGCTGCATTTCTTTAAATACGTCTCTCTTTCTTCGAATAAATTGCCGATTTCCACGCAAATTAACACGGGACGTTAATCCTTTCAATTATCCTTTAGATCTCTTCTTCTCTTTCTCTTCTCCCCTGCAGACCTTTATGAATCGCTGAGTGTTTGATGCTTTTCTCCAACATTAAATTATTGATTTTTCTTTCTACTGCAGGTTATATTTATTCAGTAACTAATAAAGGCGTCAGGTAGAAACAAACTAATCTAATAACATCTGTCCTGTAGGGTAACATTACAGCTTGTTTCTACCTGATGCTGAACATCTGTCCTGTAGGGTAACATTACAGCTTGTTTCTACCTGATGCTGAACATCTGCCCTGTAGGGTAACATTACAGCTTGTTTCTACCTGATGCTGAACATCTGCCCTGTAGGGTAACATTACAGCTTGTTTCTACCTGATGCTGAACATCTGCCCTGTAGGGTAACATTACAGCTTGTTTCTCCCTGATGCTGAACATCTGCCCTGTAGGGTAACATTACAGCTTGTTTCTACCTGATGCTGAACATCTGTATAGAGATATATATATATATATATATATATATATATATATATATATATATATATATATATATAGAGAGAGAGATAGATATATACAGTATATAGATATATATAGATATAGATGTACCGGTATATAAATTAAAGTGCAGAGCGGCGGCAGAAGTATAGACGCGGCGATAGCGGCAGATGCGGTGACAGCGGCAGACGCGGCGACAGCGGCAGATGCGGCAGACGCGGTGCTCGGGTCCGACCGTTGGTCTCGTTTGGACGCATTCAGGCAGTTAAAGAGTGATGGTGATGCTCCGTGTTGACATGATTACACCGCCTGTCTCCTCCGTCACGGTAGAAATGCCGGAGCTGCGATGAAGGTGCCGTTATCTTTACATAACCCTCTGATTCAGGCTTAGCTACTTTAGCTAGCAGCTAACGTTAGCCAGTTAGCTGCTAGTGCTCATAACGGATTAAACTGCCGCTTAACATCGAATTTAACGGAGATGTTAAGCATTACATCCTCAGCTAAATGTGTTTGAATGTGATGGTTATCATACATATTGTAACATTAACTGTGTGTTTGTAGTCAGCTGTTAGCGAGAACGCCCACCAGACTCCATGTAAATAATCACTACTTTTAGCGTGTATAGAGCAGCATATCTCCACCAGACTCCATGTAAATAATCACTACTTTTAGCGTGTATAGAGCCGCATATCTCCACCAGACTCCATGTAAATAATCACTACTTTTAACGTGTATAGAGCCGCATATCTCCACCAGACTCCATGTAAATAATCACTACTTTTAGCATGTATAGAGCAGCATATCTCCACCAGACTCCATGTAAATAATCACTACTTTTAGCGTGTATAGAGCAGCATATCTCCACCAGACTCCATGTAAATAATCACTACTTTTAGCGTGTATAGAGCAGCATATCTCCACATGTAAATGGGTGAATTAAGAGTTTATTCCAACCAGACCAGAGTGGTGATTGTTGGAACAGTGGAAAGATGAACCAAGATGGCTTTGGTAGTTTTATTTCGTTTCTGTCCTCTTTGAATGAAGTGTGTTTTACGATGATTAAAGTAGTGATTATTTACATGGAGTCTGGTGGAGATATGCTAGCTCAGCAGGTTGATGTGACTGTCAGGCAGGAGCCTCGTCCATGTGGGCTTCATGCTGTGGTCTGCTGAGTGACGTCATGGGCACCGGGGCGGTCCGAGGCCAGCAGCCGGGGTTCGGGGCCGGGGCGGGACCCTTCAGGTTCGCCCCCAGTGCGGGGTACTCCACGTACCCCCCCACCAGCTCAGGGATCCCCAACCCGCTGTGCAAGGCCTGTGGTCAGGCCTTCTCCGTCTTCAGGAGGAAGGTGGGTACCAGATCCATACCACTGTGTACAAGTACTCAGTTACTGTGTAGAAATCCTCTGTTACTGTCAAAGTAAAACATCAAAATATACATTCAGGACTAAAAGTGAAAGATCTTCATAGTGCATTCACAAACCTGTCTCTCTCCCCCCATGTCTCTCCCTCCCTGTCTCTCTGTCTCCTCCCTGTCTCTCCCCCTCCCTGTCTCTCTGTCTCTTCCCTGTCTCTCCCCCTCCCTGTCTCTCTGTCTCCTCCCTGTCTCTCCCCCTCCCTGTCTCTCTGTCTTCTCCCTGTCTCTCCCCCTCCTTGTCTCTCTCTCTCCCCCCATGTCTCCCCCTCCCTGTCTCTCCCTGTCTCTCCCCCTCCTTGTCTCTCTGTCTCTCCCCCCATGTCTCCCCCCTCCCTGTCTCTCTGTCTCCTCCTCTGTCTCTCCCCTGTCTCCCCCTCCCTGTCTCTCTGTCTCCTCCCTGTCTCCCCCTCCCTGTCTCTCTGTCTCCTCCCTGACTCTCTGTCTCTCCCCTGTCTCTCCCCCTCCCTGTCTCTCTGTCTCCTCCCTTTCTCCCCCTCCCTGTCTCTCTGTCTCCCCCATGTCTCCCCCTCCCTGTCTCTCTCTCTCTCCCCCCCCCCATGTCTCCCCCTCCCTGTCTCTCTGTCTCCTCCCTGTCTCTCCCCCTCCCTGTCTCTCTGTCTCCTCCCTGTCTCTCCCCTCCCTGTCTCTCTGCCCCCCCAGTATATGTGCAGTGACTGCAGGAAGACGTTCTGCTCCGCGTGCTCGGAGCTGCAGGACGACGTCCGTCTGTGCTCCGTGTGCCGGTTGCTACGGACGACGGCGTTCCAGCGCCCACAGCTGATGCGGCTGCGGGTTCGAGAGCTGCGTCAGTACCTGCTGCTGCGCAACGTCTCCACGGAAACCTGCAGGGAGAAGGAGGACCTGGTGGAACTGGTGCTGTGTCACCACGGCAACCAGGACGAGGAGGACGCACGCTCGCCGCAGGGACAGCCAATCAGCCGCAGCGAAAGCTCGGACACCACCCAGGTCAGCTGATCGGGGGGGATAGTGATGGAGACAGACAGACAGACAGACATGCAGAGAGACAGACAGAGAGAGAGAGAGAGAGACATCATTTCCTTTTATCAGTAACTTGAATGAATGGGTTTTGATGAAACATCTGTTTCTATTTCTATGGTTTTTTTACGTGAGCTGTGTATTTCTTCTTCTGTGGTGCAGGACTCGGGTGACGCGGCGTCTGAGTCTCTGCTGAACCTGGACGCCGGCGAGCACTCTCCGGAGGTGATGTCATCGCATCATGTGACGCCACACCTGCAGGGGGCAGTGTGACGAGAACCCTCGTTAGCCAATCAGAGTCACGGGAAGCTCAAGCCCTCGTTAGCCAATCAGAATCACGGGAAGCTCAAGCCCTCGTTAGCCAATCAGAATCACGGGAAGCTCAAGCCCTCGTTAGCCAATCAGAGTCACGGGAAGCTCAAGCGCTCGTTAGCCAATCAGAATCACAGGAAGCTCAAGCCCTCGTTAGCCAATCAGAATCACTTCGGGGTTTTATGGCTGATTACATATAGTATATTATATTTATGGTTTCCTTTGGGTCTGTCGGTACACGATCCGTCCTGCCAGCACAATCCTTTCTGCGCGTGTGCAAAATGTTCGCGCATGCGTATATGATATCATGATGAACGCGTATTTACAACACTGCACGATCTGTTCACACATAGACAGTTAAAGAAAGTCTGTTCGCCTCCACCGGAAAGCTAACGTTAGTTTAGCTAACAGCTAATTCGGCTAACCGCTAGCTGAGACCATAGCTGTTAGCTAAACTAACGTTAGCTTTCCGGTGGAGGCTAACAGCAGACCGCTACTGTGGAACGGATCGTGCTGCGCCGTAAATCCCTGGTAAATCATGAGTATCATCTGCGCGTGCGCTAACATTTTAAACATGCGCAGAACGGATCGTGTACCGACAGGGTCTTTTATTGTGAAGTGAAGCATTTTGTCACTTCCTCTTCTTCTTCCTCTCTCCTCTTCCTCACTGTCTCCTTGTCCTCTCGTCCTCCAGGTCAGTCCTCCGACGCGGCGCCGGGCGTCTCTGTCGGACGTCTCCAGTCTCCGAGACGTGGAGGACTTGTCCGTCCGCCAGCTGAAGGAGATCCTGGCCCGGAACTTCGTCAGCTACTCAGGATGCTGTGAGAAGTGGGAGCTGGTGGAGCGCGTGGCCCGCCTGTACCGGGAGACCCGGGACCAACGGGAGACCCAGGACCACCGGAGGACCCAGGACCACCGAGAGACCCGGGACCACCAGAGGACCCAGGACCACCGAGAGACCCAGGACCACCGGAGGACCCAGGACCACCGAGAGACCCAGGACCACCATAGGTCCCGTAAGTTACAGAGAGACACACAGACACACAGACACACACACTCTAACATTTAACATTGAACCTTATTTCTTCACATACACTAACACGGTCAGATTCATAATGAAGACCGTGTGTTGCGTCCCGTAGCTCGGGGCAACGGGACATAAGGACCAGATGGATTTGGATTTTATTTACCTCTGGTGTTGTCTCCCGGGTCAAAGGAAAGGGACAAAAATGTGACATTTTTGTCCCTTTTTCAGACACCTCCACCACCTTACTAGTTTTATACTTTCTATAATCCATGGTCAATAACCCTCATTTATACAGAATTATACCTGATATTAGAGTTAAAAAGCAGAAATTATGGATTATTTTGTCTAATAGTTAAGATCAGAGGAATAAAGTTGTAGTTTTTTATACATGCTGCTCTTCCTTCCTAAAGACGTGCCCCCCCCCCCTCCTCTCTGCAACGGCGCCATGGCCGGTAAGCTCCTCGCTCTGTCGCCGCGGCAACATCACAACAACAATTACCTTACACAATATAACACATTCCAGTTTGTTACACTATAATAGTGTGTGTGTGTGTGTTTGTCTCTCTCTGTGCGTGTGTGTGTGTGTCAGATGGTGAGACGAGTCCTCTGTGTCTCCATGACGACGGTCTCTGCCGTATCTGCATGGACGCCGTGATCGACTGCGTCCTGCTGGAGTGCGGTCACATGATCACCTGCACCCGCTGCAGCAAGAGGATCAGCGAGTGTCCCGTCTGCCGCCTTCAAGTCCTAGCACACACACCGCCGTGCACGTCTTCAAGTCCTAGCACACACACACACAAACACACACACACACACACACACACACAGCCGTGCACGTCTTCAAGTCCTAGCACACACACATACAAAACACACACACACACACACACACACACACACACACACACAGACACACACACACACCGCCGTGCACGTCTTCAAGTCCTAGCACACACACACACAAACACACACACACACACACACACACACACACACACACACACACACACACACACACAGACAGACACACACACACACACCGCCGTGCACGTCTTCAAGTCCTAGCACGCACACATCCCAAAAAACTCTGATTCTGTCTGGATTCTACAACAACTTCATCTTCACATTGAAGTAATATGGAAAGACACACACACACACACACACACACACACACACACACACACACACACACACACACACACACACACACACACAGACACACACACTCTCACTCTCTCTCTCTGACACACTCACACACACATCTCCACCAATCAGATTTCTCCTCCTGCTCCCCGTCCCCGGGTTAGCTCTCCACCAATCAGACGGCGGTGTCAGCGCCGTTACTTTGGCGACCAAACGTTGGGAAACGTCTCGCAAATTTGGGGAAATGTCGACAAAGATAACGACAAAAACGGGATAAAGACGAAAACATCGCTGAAACCAACAACAACAACAACAACAACAACAACATTGTTGTCATGGTCGGCATGACGACAGCAGGAAGTTAAATCATTCAGCCAGAACTCTTCTTCTCTTCTTTCTACAGTGTAGCAACAGCTGACCTAAATGTGATGGTCACCTAGCAACAGATGACCTATATGTGGTGGTCACCTAGCAACAGCTGACCTAAATATGGTGGTCACCTAGCAACAGATGACCTATATGTGGTGGTCACCTAGCAACAGATGACCTATATATGGTGGTCACCAAGCAACAGATGACCTATATGTGGTGGTTACCTAGCAACAGCTGACCTATATACACCATATATGGTTATATATATTATATATGTGGTTACCTAGCAACAGATGACCTATATACACTATATATGTGGTTACCTAGCAACAGATAACCTATATACACTATATATGTGGTTACCTAGCAACAGCTGACCTCGACTCTCTGTCGGTGAGACAGAGCGGTGCTAACTCATCCAAACACCCGGCAGACTTACTGGGTTATAGTTATGGTTGTTTATGGTTGGTGTGTATTGTTTTTTTTTTCGGGGGGGGGGTATGTGATTGAACACGTGTGTGTAATCTGTAAATACAAGTTCCACAAATAAAGAGTATTTGTGTTATTACATCCCGCTCATGATTTACAGAAGTCTGAAAATTTGGGAATAAATGTCAGAATAATACGAGAAAATTAACTGAAAATTGAATATTTTGCTTCTGTGTACAAGTCCCGCCCCCACACCCGGCCGACCAATCACGAGCCAACCCCAGCTGTCAGTCACATGATGATGATTCTGTTCATTCATTCATAATAATGTGTGTAATAACAGGTATGACACCGTGTAAAGTATTTACATATGATCCATATCAGATGTACTGTATGTATATATGTATTTATATATAGTATATATATAAATACATATATACATGTATGTGTAGGGTATCCCCCCCATCTTCTTAATACCTGAGAAACGACTCTGCTGCTTATAGAGCTCATGAAGAAGAGTTGAGGTGTTTGTGTTTGGGAATGTTAACTTTTATTTTGGTAATTAAAGATTTTAATTAAAGTCGTCTCGTTGTTTCATGTGTCACACGCAGTGGCCCTCCACTCTAGTCCTCCACTCTAGTCCTCCACTCTAGTCCTCCACTCTAGCCCTCCACCCCCTCCACTCTAGCCCTACACCCTAAAGCTGTAGAGCTAATTGAGGTACTTCTACCCTTAAAACCTGATTATTTGGGGTACTTCTACCCTTAAGACATGAGTATTTTAATATAATATAATATATTAATATTATATCAACACATATACAGTCTATGGTCACGACACACCGTTTTATTGTTCGTTTCCTTTTCTCGCGAGAAACCGCGAAGTTTCCGGTGTTGTGTATGTTCCTGTAAACATGGCGGCCAGCTTCCGAGGCCGTCCTATCCGGAGTCTTCGGATGCGAGGTGAGTGTGCGGAGCTGGACCCGGTGCTGCCCGCGGTAGGGACATGTTGTGGGAAGGGGTTTCTGACCGTGTCCCGCTGTGTGTTTGTGACAGGTCGGAACGACAGCGGGGAGGAGAACGTCCCGCTGGATCTCAGCAGAGGTAAGCTAGCTAGCTTCACCCACCGCCCGATTATCGGTCAAAATGGACCGGGTAGCTGTCCCCGCGGACCGTAGCCGTGGGTAGGGGAAGCCCCTTGCTGTTGTCTGTCCTCCCCGTGTGTGCCGTGCGATGTTACACAGCTAGCGGTGTCATATTATCAAGCTAACTGACTAGCTACCTGGGTTAGCTAACGTTATCTCATAGCTACCACAGGCTAGCTAGCTACACCTAAACCAGACATCATTCCAGATTTAAGGTTAATATTAATCACCCACAACGGGACATTTAACACTGAGGTGGGACAGCACAGGGCAGCTTTAATGTAAAGAAACAGTATTATTTAAAACACTTCACCATCACCAAACCCACCAGACTCCATGTAAATAATCACTAAAAGTAGTGATTATTTACATGGAGTCTGGTGGAGATATGCCCTATACACGCTAAAAGTAGTGATTATTTACATGGATGTAAATAATCTATACATGCTAAAAGTAGTGATTATTTACACGGAGTCTGGTGGGTTTGGTGATGGTGATTTCTGTTTCATGTTAAACTAAAAGGATCTTACTCTTTAACTAAAAGGTCTATCTCTGTAGGGATCCATCCCATAATGTTGACACACACTTAGAATAATAATCTGAGTCTGTCAGCAGCCACAACACAACTTACGTTGTAGCTTGTTTTCTCCCGTAATACTGGACTAATGACACAAATACATGGAAACGGGTCGTTAACATTTAAATTCACTTACTAGGAAGTTGCCTTGGTTGTTGGTGCATAAACACACAAATATTAAATAAATACAGAAACAAATAACACCTACATACATGTGTGTCTCTCTCTCTCTCTCTCTCTCTCTGTGTGTGTGTGTGTGTGTGTTGTGTGTGTGTCTCTCTCTGTGTGTGTGTGTGTGTGTCTCTCTGTGTGTGTGTGTGTGTGTGTGTGTGTGTGTGTGTGTGTGTGTCTCTGTGTGTGTGTGTCTCTCTGTGTGTGTGTGTGTGTGTGTGTGTGTGTGTGTCTGTGTGTGTGTGTGTGTGTCTCTGTGTGTGTGTGTGTGTCTGTGTGTGTGTGTGTCTCTCTGTGTGTGTGTGTGTGTGTGTGTGTGTGTGTCTCTCTGTGTGTGTCTGTGTGTCTCTCTGTGTGTGTGTGTGTGTCGTGTGTGTGTGTCTCTGTGTGTGTGTGTGTGTGTGTGTGTGTGTGTGTGTGTGTGTCTTTTATTTAATGCTTTTAGTTATTATAACCTGTCTACATCCATTTTAACATGTTTTTCCACCGGCGTCTTTTAACTATTGTCTGTTGAGTGTTTGTTGGAACTGACTGTTTGGAACACACACACACACACACACACACACACACACACAGACACACACACACACACGCACGCACACACTTAGAGTTAGTTGGACTTCCTCCCTCCAACATGAATACATGACGGTTCATCGGCCGATGTTATGGCAACAGTCTGAGTTGCGTTCAGGGTCTGAAACGTCCCTCGTCAACGCCCAGCGCATGTCAGCGTTCTGATTGGCCGGTTAGTCTCAGAGCGGCATCCACCACGTCGCTCTCACTCAGCTCTCACTCAGTTTCCTGTCTTTTTTCTGTCAGTTTTCTGTATTTTTTTCTGTCTTTTTTCTGTCAGTTTTCTGTCTTTTTTCTGTCAGTTTTCTGTCAGTTTTCTGTCCCTTTTTTTTGTCTTTTTTCTGTCTTTTTTCTGTCAGTTTTCTGTCCCTTTTTTTTGTCTTTTTTCTGTCTTTTTTTCTGTCAGTTTTCTGTCTTTTTTTCTGTCTTTTAGTTTTAAGCCCCACTAGTTAATGAGCCAGTATGGGTAGTTTCATCATCATTCCATCATCTACCTGCCAACTCGATCTTTGAGTCAAAATGTTAATTTCGGGAACGGTTTCATTTAATTTCTTCTTCTTTCTCCGGCAGAACCATCGGAAAACTTCCGGGAAATCCTTCAAAATGTGGCCAAACCCCACGGAGTCAGTAACATGCGCAAACTGGGACACCTGAACAACTTCATAAAGGTAACGCCACCGAGTTACAGAGAGAACAAGCCCCGCCCCTTCCTGTATATAAGCCCCGCCCCTTCCTGTGTGTAAGCCCTGCTTATATACAGGTCCTTTGCAGCATTCCCCCCCCCCGCCCTTCACATCAGCTGTCCTATATAATAAAGGCCTAAATGCCCAGTAGTTTCAGATGAATGTACTAGTTGTTGATTAATCAGCTCTGAGCCATGTTGATGCCTCCATGTTGTTTCCGTTGCAGCTGCTATGCAGCATCAGCCACCGTGAGGAGAACTTTGGCTTTACTTACGAAGAAATCATTGTTTGGTAAGTCCAGCAGACATAATATATCCTTTATTTGTACATTTTAAAACATCCATAAAATTGTCTGCATTTAACCTTTCCTAACTATTGTCCAGCGGTCATTTAGATTCCCGTTGGTCCAGTAATGAACGTGAACACCATCACCAAACCCACCAGACTCCATGTAAATAATCACTACTTTTAGCGTGTATAGAGCAGCATATCTCCACCAGACTCCATGTAAATAATCACTACTTTTAGCGTGTATAGAGCAGCATATCTCCACATGTAAATGGGTGAATTAAGAGTTTATTCCAACCAGAGTTTTATTTAGTTTCTGTCCTTTTTGAATGAAGCGTGTTTTACGATGGTAAAAGTAGTGATTATTTACATGGAGTCTGGTGGAGATATGCTGCTCTATACACGCTAAAAGTAGTGATTATTTACATGGAGTCTGGTGGGTTTGGTGATGGTGATGTCGGGGCTGTTTCATGTTAAACTAAAAGGATCTTACTCTTTAACTAAAAGGTCTATCTCTGTAGGGATCCATCCCATAATGTTGTTACACACTTAGAAAAATAACCTGAGTCTGTCAGCAGCCACAACTGAACTTGTAGTGGACGATGCTAACTGATGCTAACTCTATGTTGTGTCTGATTATACAGTCTGCGACTGGCTCTTCTGAATGAGGCGAAGGAGGTGCGTGCGGCGGGGCTGCGGGCGCTGCGTTACCTCATCAGAGACACCAGCGTGCTGCAGAAGGTCCTCCGGCTGCAGGTGGACTATCTGATCGCCAGGTGAGTGTTGGAAGTGACTCGTCAGTCGCTGGTTGCGGTAAGAAGAAGAATGACGTGACTAACTGTCTGTGTGTTCAGATGCATCGACATCCAGCAGAGCAACGAGGGCGAGAGGACTCAGGCTCTCAGGCTCGTCAGAAAGGTTTGTTTTGGTTTTCATACCTTTGAAAAGCCTCAAATACGGGTCTACGCACGGATCTAATACCACATGACACTAGGGACAAAAACACACACATAGAAACACACACACAAATATAGAGACACACATATATGCACACAGACACACACACATAAGCATACATGCACATATAAACACATACACACATTTAAACACACACACACACACATACGTACATACATACGCACACACACAAACACACATAGAAACACACACTAAGTATTTTTGTATCCAATAATCTGCCGATTATTTTGTTGATAATTTATCGCTTTTTTCTATAAAATTCATCAAACTGAAACATTTCAACCCCAATTACTCTCAAAGTCCAACAGGATGCCTTTGAATATCTTGTTTTGTCCAAAACACCCAATATATTTAGTTTATAATATTATAAAACAGAAAGGAGCAGATGCCTCCATATTTGGGGGGGCTGAAAAAACAAATTTCTTTTTACATTTCTGCATGAAAAACTATTAATTATCAAAATAGTTGGTGATGATTCTTCTGTTGCAGCTCTCAGCAGAAGATAGTTTTGTCTCTGCTGTCTCCATATGATGACTCATGCCCCCCCCCAGATCATCACCGTCAATGCCATGCTGTTCCCCTCCTCTGTCGCTAACTCCCTCATCGCCGTGGGAACGGACGGACTTCAGGAGAGAGACCGCATGGTCCGCGCAGCCATCGCCATCGTATGTGAGCTCGGTGAGTTCCTGCACATTAGGGAGACATTAAAGGGGAACTTATTATTCTAAATGTCAGACAACATTATGGGATGGATCCCTACAGAGATAGACCTTTTAGTTAAAGAGGAAGATCCTTTTAGTTTAACATGAAACAGAAATCACCATCACCAAACCCACCAGACTCCATGTAAATAATCACTACTTTTAGCGTGTATAGAGCAGCATATCTCCACCAGACTCCATGTAAATAATCACTACTTTTAGCATGTATAGAGCAGAATATCTCCACCAGACTCCATGTAAATAATCACTACTTTTAGTGTGTATAGAGCAGCATATCTCCACCAGACTCCATGTAA
>CM049375.1:482500-497500 GCA_026937815.1 Etheostoma perlongum | reverse complement strand
AGTGGGAGAACTTGCAAAATAGCAGCGTGTTCAAATACTTATTTTACTCACTGTATATACACACATGCCATACCTGGTATGTTAATACACTTTATTTCCTAATCTAAGTAATTTAAGAACTACATTTTGTGTTTGTGTTTAGATGAATTAGTTGATTGGTCTTGATCAGATTCCTGTGTATGAGACTGTTGCTGCTTATGTTATCTGGCGTTTCCATAGTCATAAGTATCATAAGTAAGTATTATAAGTATTATAGGTACACACAGTATTGGTGACTTCTCTCTACCGGCGGTGTGATTGCAGGAATACAACCTGAAGTACGTGGACCTGATAGAGGAGCAGCTCAACGAAGCGCTGACTACGTACCGCAAACCCGTCGACGGAGACAACTACGTCAGGCGCAGCAACCAAAGGTCAGAGCTGCAGATGGAGGTCTAGACCTAGACCGCTCTATAATGTACAGATAGAGCAGGTCTAGACCTAGACCGCTCTATAATGTACAGATAGAGCAGGTCTAGACCTAGACCGCTCTATAATGTACAGATAGAGCAGGTCTAGACCTCTCTATAATCTACAGATAGAGCAGGTCTAGACCTCTCTATAATCTACAGATAGAGCAGGTCTAGACCACTCTGTAATTTACAGATAGAGCAGGTCTAGACCTCTCTATAATCTACAGATAGAGCAGGTCTAGACCGCTCTATAATTTACAGATAGAGCAGGTCTAGACCGCTCTATAATTTACAGATTACCTGTAAATTACTCCTATGCCTACCTGTGTCTCTACCTGTGTCTCTACCTGTGTCTCTACCTGTGTCTCTACTTGTGTCTCTACTTGTGTCTCTACCTGTGTCTCTACCTGTGTGTCTCCAGGTTACAGAGACCAAATGTGTACCTCCCCGTGCACCTGTACGGTCAGCTGGTCCACGATAAGACGGGCTGCCACCTGCTGGAGACTCAGGTAACTTATCACACGTCTCTTTAAAGCCTCTGAGCTTACTACCTGGGGGCTCAGAGGGTTCACACGTTCATCTCTCTGGAGCAGTGCGGATCCTCCCTCACTGTGTGTGTGGGAGGATAAGTGAGGATAAGATGAATGGACGGGTGGGTGGATGGTAAGGGTAGCGTCGTTACAGCAGTTCTGTGTCTCGTATAATAAGTTAATTATTCGTCTATTAGTGTAAGTTAATACATTGATGTGACATCAGTGGACCAGGCCAACCAGACCCTCCTAACCCTGCGTCTTTGTTGCCATGGTTTCCAGAGCGTGGTTCCTGACCTCAGCTACACGGTCCGCTCCCCGATGCTGGACACCTGGGAGGGCATCAAGCAGCTGAAGGCAGCTCTCTGGGCACTGGTCAGTCACTTCCTGTCACTTCCTGTTACTTCCTGTCCCCCCCCTCCCCCCCGTAATAACACTTGTGAGGTGATGTCTTCCTTGCAGGGAAACATCGGCTCGTCCAACTGGGGTCTGAACCTCCTGCAGGAGGAGAACGTGATCCCCGACATCCTGGCGCTGGCTCAGCACTGCGACGTGCTGTCAGTACGAGGGTGAGTGGATCATCTGGTATCATGCAGTCTGGTACCATGTCCCCCATCATGCAGTCTGGTGCCATGTCCCCCTTCAGGCAGTCTGGTACCATGTCCCCCTTCAGGCAGTCTGGTGCCATGTCCCCCTTCAGGCAGTCTGGTACCATGTCCCCCTTCAGGCAGTCTGGTGCCATGTCCCCCTTCAGGCAGTCTGGTGCCATGTCCCCCTTCAGGCAGTCTGGTGCCATGTCCCCCTTCAGGCAGTCTGGTACCATGTCCACCTTCAGGCAGTCTGGTGCCATGTCCCCCTTCAGGCAGTCTGGTGCCATGTCCCCCTTCAGGCAGTCTGGTGCCATGTCCCCCTTCAGGCAGTCTGGTACCATGTCCCCCTTCAGGCAGTCTGGTACTATGTCCCCCTTCAGGGAGCAGGCAGTCCGGTACCATGTCCCCCTTCAGGCAGTCTGGTACTATGTCCCCCTTCAGGGAGCAGGCAGTCCGGTACCATGTCCACATTCAGAGAGCAGGCCGTCTGGTACCGTGTCCCCCTTTAGGCAGTCTGGGACCATCTCTGCATCTATATTTACTTTATTACTTTATTACTTACTTAATTTATTATTTTATTTACTTATTTTATTACTTTTCTACTTAATTACTAATTTTCTTGTTATTATCTGTCCTCTCCGTCCCAGGACATGCGTGTACGTGCTGGGTGTGATCTCCAAGACGCGGCAGGGCTGCGAGCTGCTGAAGACGTTCGGCTGGGACGCCGTCCGCCACAGCCGCCGGACGCTGTGGCCCGTCACGCCGGACGAAGTGGACACCCAGCTGACCTCTGAACTCTCCTCGGTGCCGAGCACGCTCAGTCTGAACTCCGAGTCCACCGGCTCGCGCCACAACAGCGAGAGCGAGTCCCAGCCGAGTACGCACCGCTTAGTCTGGCTTCATTTCAGCGTTCGTAGACAGAGAAACTTGGAACTAGCTAATAATAATAATAAAAATTATAATATTAATAATAAAATAGTAAAAAAACTAGGTGATTGTAATTTTCTCACTGGGGAAGAAAATTATGGTTTTTTTCCTGCTTTTTTGGGACGTTTCTGGCATTTGTTTCATGTTTTTGACTTTGTTTTTTAGCGTGTTTTTTGTTGTTTGTATGACTCACTTTGTCTTTGTAGACAGAGAAACTCGTAACTAGGTTATAATAATAATAATAAAATACTAGGTAATTGTAATTTCCCCACTGGGGCTCAACAAACTGTATACATTATCATTATTAGGTAGAGGGTTTTACCCGCTTTGTTGTCATTTTTGTTTCAAGTTTTTGACTTTTTTTGTTGTTTGTACGACTCACTTTGTCTGGCTTTATGTTTTAATGTTTGTAGACACTAGAAGAAACTCAGAGTCACCGGGCTGCTTATCGCTCAGGAGTTACCCAATCAATTTGAAACACTTCCACGCTTTTATTTATTTTTTATGACTTTTTTGGCACTTTTTGGACATTTTTTCCTTGTTTTTTACGTCTTTTTGGCGCTTTTTCCCAACATCTTCAGCTCTATTTTCATTGTTTTTGTCGCCCATTTTTGACGCTTTTTTTGAAAACTTCCCCAATATTTTTTTTATTATTATTAAAATGATTTCTTCCGAGGATATAAACACCCCCGAATAGCTTTATTATAAAACTGCCATTGTGTTTTTATTTCCTTCTTTGTTCTCGTAGACATGTACATCCTGGACGACGATAAGTGCGATGTTCTGGACCAATCAGACGAGCCTCCCTTCTACCTCCACTCCAAACCAGCGAAGGACCGCAGCCCCTTCACCATCCTGGCGTCCACGCGCTTCGTCCGCACACGCTTCCTCAACTCGCTGTCCCTCCCCAGCAAGAAGCTGCGCTCCACCAGCGACCCCAAGTCTCTGTCCTCGGGGTCCCGCACGCCGACGGAGCCGAAGACGGGCAGCGTGCGGCGGAACCGCACGGTGACGGAGCCGTCGGCGTACAGCCCGGACACCTACACGCCGGTGTTTAACGGCCGGGGGATGCCCAAGAGCCCCACCGTCAGCCTGGAGACGTCCTTCGTGGGGACGCGCGGCGGCTCCGAGGAGCAGCTGGTTGAAGGCCGGCTGGCGCGCGGCGGCGGCGGCTCCGGGCTGGCGCTGAGCGGACTCGGGGGGAACGGCGCCGCCGAGCCGCCGGCCCGGGAGAGGGAGCAGAGCAGCCGGGAGCGGCTAGCAGGTGAGAACATGGTCTGTGGTTCGGATTAGGGCTGCACGATGGGGAATATATATATATATATATATATATATATATATATATATATATATATATATATATATATATATATATATATATATATATATATATATATATATATATATATATATATATATATATACACACTCACCGGCCACTTTATTAGGTACCCCATGCTAGTAACGGGTTGGACCCCTTTTGCCTTCAGAACTGCCTCAATTCTTCGTGGCATAGATTCAACAAGGTGCTGGAAGCATTCCTCAGGGAGTTTGGTCCATATTGACATGATGCCATCACACAGTTGCCGCAGATTTGTCGGCTGCACATCCATGATGCGAATCTCCCGTTCCACCACATCCCAAAGATGCTCTATTGGATTGAGATCTGGTGACTGTGGAGGCCATTTGAGTACAGCGAACTCATTGTCATGTTCAAGAAACCAGTCTGAGATGATTCCAGCTTTATGACATGGCGCATTATCCTGCTGAAAGTAGCCATCAGAAGTTGGGTACATTGTGGTCATAAAGGGATGGACATGGTCAGCAACAATACTCAGGTAGGCTGTGACGTTGCAACGATGGTCAATTGGTACCAAGGGGCCCAAAGAGTGCCAAGAAAATATTCCCCACACCATGACACCACCACCACCAGCCTGAACCGTTGATACAAGGCAGGATGGATCCATGCTTTCATGTTGTAGGCGAAATTCTGACCCTACCATCCGAATGTCGCAGCAGAAATCGAGACTCATCAGACCAGGCAACGGTTTTCCAATCTTCTATTGTCCAATTTCGATGAGCTTGTGCAAATTGTAGCCTCAGTTTCCTGTTCTTAGCTGAAAGGAGTGGCACCCGGTGTGGTCTTCTGCTGCTGTAGCCCATCTGCCTCAAAGTTCGACGTACTGTGCGTTCAGAGATGCTCTTCTGCCCACCTTGGTTGTAACGGGTGGTAATTTGAGTCACTGTTGCCCTTCTATCAGCTCGAACCAGTCTGGCCATTCTCCTCTGACCTCTGGCATCAACAAGGCATTTCCGCCCACAGAACTGCCGCTCACTGGATGTTTTTTCTTTTCGGACCATTCTCTGTAAACCCTAGAGATGGTTGTGCGTGAAAATCCCAGTAGATTAGCAGTTTCTGAAATACTCAGACCAGCCCTTCTGGCACCAACAATCATGCCACGTTCAAAGTCACTCAAATCACCTTTCTTCCCCATACTGATGCTCGGTTTGAACTGCAGGAGATTGTCTTGACCATGTCTACATTAGAGTGCGGATCGGGCCGGATTTTTCAGTCCCGAGCCCGGCCCGCGTCCGACAGTTAAAATCGCATTTGTTTCTCATACTAATGACACATGTCCGTTTGTTTGTGTGAAAGCTTTTATTAAGCAATTGTAGGAAGGCATTGGGAAATGTCAACAGATGAGCGCATCAATGCACAGCTGACTTTCCTTCGTTTTCAATAGTTTAAAATCTCCTGCGGCCAACTTCTTTTTAACATCTTCCATCGTTGCGCTGCCACATGGAGCTTAATACGCACGTCTCTCGTTGTCACAGCACACAGGAAGACGGATATTAGGGTAATATTTGACATTTATTTTAAGCTGTTTTAAATTCAAAATGTTCAATGCCTTATCGCGCTGATGTGACCGAGCCCGACCCGAACCCGAGCATCCTTTCTAAAAATCTGTCCCAACCCGGCCCGACCCGTCGGGTACCGTCGGGTCCCGTCGGGCTCGGGTCGGGTATCCATCCTCTAGTCTACATGCCTAAATGCACTGAGTTGCCGCCATGTGATTGGTTGCTTAGAAATTAAGTGTTAACGAGCAGTTGGACAGGTGTACCTAATAAAGTAGCCGGTGAGTGTGTGTGTGTGTATATATATATATATATATATATATATATATATATATACATACAGTGCCTTGCGAAAGTATTCGGCCCCCTTGAACTTTTCAACCTTTTGACACATTTCAGGCTTCAAACATAAAGATAAACATTTTTTATTTTTTGTGAAGAATCACCAACAAGTGGGACACAATTGTGAAGTGGAACGAAATCTATTGGATATTTTAAACTTTTTTAGCAAATAAAAAACTGAAAAGTCGTTCAAGGGGGCCGAATACTTTCGCAAGGCACTGTGTGTGTGTGTGTGTGTGTGTGTGTGTGTGTGTGTGTGTGTGTGTATATATATATATATATATATATTTATTATTTTTCCTCACATCGGGCAGTTCTTACTTGAAGATGAGGCTAAAAACTTGTTTTCTTCCTGCAGGAGACGGCGGCTCGTCGTCCAGCGGCGGCACCGTGGGCGGCGGCGGCGGCACTCAGTTTAAGAGCCGCAGTCAGAGCTTCAACACGGACACGACGACCAGCGGCATCAGCTCCATGAGCTCCAGCCCGTCCCGGGAGACCGTGGGCAACCCCGAGCACCCCGAGCTCGACTCCTCGGACTGCGCCAGCCTCAACACCGTCGTGTCCGCCGCGACGGTGAAAACGCTCCCCCCTCTCAGCCCGCAGGCCCACGCCAACCACATGTCCACGCCCAAGGCGTCCTCCGTGTCCCTGGTGCCGCCCGGGTCCTCGCACACACTCCCCCGCCGGGCGCAGTCGCTCAAGTCTCCGTCGGTGGCGACCATCAAGAGCCTGGCGGACTGCAGCTTCATGTACACCAGCCCGCGGGACGCGCTGGGCTACGCCACGCTGAAGAGGCTGCAGCAGCAGAGGATCCACCCGTCGCTGTCGCACAGCGAGGCGCTGGCGTCGCCCGCCAAAGACGTGCTGTTCACCGACACCATCACCATGAAGACCGGCAGCCTGGACTCCCGGCTAACGCCTCGCAGGTGAGCAACACATCTGGTGTGTGTTAGGGATATTTATCTGCTTATGTCATCGATTTGAGTAAAGGGTACCTTCGGTGTTTTTTAGCCTGGAGTCTATTTTTTCATCTTTTTGTGTCTAAAAGTTGTGTTGTTGCTGCTGACAGACTCAGGTTATAATTCTAAGTGTGTGACAACATTATGGGATGGATCCCTACAGAGATAGACCTTTTAGTTAAAGAGGAAGATCCTTTTAGTTTAACATGAAACAGAAATCACCATCACCATCACCAAACCCAGCATATCTCCACCAGACTCCATGTAAATAATCACTACTTTTATCATCATAAAACACACTTCATTCAAAGTGGACAGAAACTAAATAAAACTACCAAAATTCATCTTGGTTCATCTTTCCACTGTTCCAACAATCACTACTCTGGTCTGGTTGGAATAAACTCTTAATTCACCCATTTACATGTGGAGATATGCTGCTCTATACACGCTAAAAGTAGTGATTATTTACATGGAGTCTGGTGGAGATATGCTGCTCTATACACGCTAAAAGTAGTGATTATTTACATGGAGTCTGGTGGAGATATGCTGCTCTATACACGCTAAAAGTAGTGATTATTTACATGGAGTCTGGTGGAGATATGCTGCTCTATACACACTAAAAGTAGTGATTATTTATATGGAGTCTGGTGGAGATATGCTGCTCTATGCTCGCTAAAAGTAGTGATTATTTACATGGAGTCTGGTGGAGATATGCTGCTCTATACACACTAAAAGTAGTGATTATTTACATGGAGTCTGGTGGAGATATGCTGCTCTATACACACTAAAAGTAGTGATTATTTACATGGAGTCTGGTGGAGATATGCTGCTCTATACACGCTAAAAGTAGTGATTATTTACATGGAGTCTGGTGGAGATATGCTGCTCTATACACACTAAAAGTAGTGATTATTTACATGGAGTCTGGTGGAGATATGCTGCTCTATACACACTAAAAGTAGTGATTATTTATATGGAGTCTGGTGGAGATATGCTGCTCTATACTCGCTAAAAGTAGTGATTATTTACATGGAGTCTGGTGGAGATATGCTGCTCTATACACACTAAAAGTAGTGATTATTTACATGGAGTCTGGTGGAGATATGCTGCTCTATACACGCTAAAAGTAGTGATTATTTACATGGAGTCTGGTGGAGATATTCTGCTCTATACACGCTAAAAGTAGTGATTATTTACATGGAGTCTGGTGGGTTTGGTGATGGTGATGTCGGGGCTGTTTCATGTTAAACTAAAAGGATCTTCCTCTTTAACTAAAAGGTCTATCTCTGTAGGGATCCATCCCATAATGTTGTAGACTAGTAATCTGAGGTTGTCAGCAGCAACAGCTTATTACTGGACCAGTTTTAAAGATTGTTGTTCCCATCTGTCACTTGGACACAAGACGATGAGATAATAGGGTCCAGGTTGTTATCCTCCAGGCAGGTGTGTGTCTGTGTGTGTCTGTGTGTGTCTGTCTGTCTGTGTCTGTGTGTCTGTGTGTCTGTGTGTCTGTGTCTGTGTCTGTGTGTCTGTGTGTCTGTCTGTGTCTGTCTGTGTCTGTGTGTCTGTGTGTCTGTGTGTCTGTGTCTGTGTCTGTGTGTCTGTGTGTCTGTGTGTCTGTGTGTCTGTCTGTGTCTGTCTGTGTCTGTGTGTCTGTCTGTGTGTGTCTGTCTGTGTCTGGTTCTATTCACCTTGTGTCTGTCAGGGTTTCAGATAGAAGGGGGACCTGTCCAGAGCCCAGGGTCGTAAGTCCGTACCGCAGGCTGTCCCGGACACTGGCACCGTGGTGGGTGGAGCTGTAGAGTAGAGACGTAGCATGGAGACGTAGCAGAGAGACGTAGCAGAGAGACGTAGCATGGAGACGTAGCAGAGAGACGTAGCATGGAGACATAGAGTAGAGACGTAGCAGAGAGACGTAGCGTCTTCTAGCAGCTATCCAGACCCATGCGTCCCTGCTTTAGCCCTATTCCTGCAGCTGTGTCCCCGTGTCTCCGTGTCCCTGTTAGTGAGTGTGAATGAACCTTGTGTAGATCTGGTATAAAACTCGAGGCCCGCGGCCCAAATCCAGGTCTCCTGTAGGTCAGGTCGGGCTCTCTTATGTCTCCTCTCCATAATGTCTTCTCTTCTGTCCCCTCGCTGTCTCTTCTCCATAATGTTTTCTCTTCTGTCCCCTCACTGTCTCCATCATGTCTTGTCTTCTTTCCCCTATCTTCCCCCCCATGCCCCCTCTCTCTTCCTCATATATTGTCCTCTGTCCCCTCTCTGTCTCTTCTCCACAATGTTTTCTCTTCTATCCACCCTTGTCTTCTGTTATGTCCCCTCTCTGTCCGTTTCCTCTCATCATGTCTTGTCTTCTGTCCCCCCGTGTCTTCTCTTCTGTCCACCCTGTGTGTCCCCCCCCCCCTTCCCCAGGTTCCTGAAGGCCCTGAGCTTTGCGTCCCTGGACAAGGAGGAGCTGCTGAGTCCCATCAACCAGAGCACGCTGCACCGCTGCTCCTCCGTCCGCTCCATGGTCTCCAGCGCCACCTACGGGTGCAGCGACGACTACGTGGGCCTGGCGCTGCCCGTGGACATCAGGGACATGTTCCACATCCGAGACTCCGCCTACTTCCAGCAGAGGGTCAGCCCGCCGTCCGAGGAGCGCAAACGCTTCCTGTTCGGGGAGGGAGACGGTAATGTAACATGATGACATCACAGATCATGTGACCACAGAGGCGCCTACATATATATTTACGTTTGTGTGTGTGTGTGTGTGTGTCTGTGTGTGTGTGTGTGTGTGTGTGTGTGTGTGTGTGTGTCTGTGTGTGTGTGTGTGTGTGTGTGTGTGTGTGTGTGTGTGTGTGTGTGTGTGTGTGTGTGTGTGTGTGTGTGTGTGTGTGTGTGTGTGTGTGTGTGTGTCTGTGTGTGTGTGTGTGTGTGTGTGTGTGTGTGTGTGTGTGTGTGTGTGTGTGTGTGTGTGTGTGTGTGTGTGTGTGTGTGTGCAGGCGACCGCCCCCCTCTGCCGGCCCTGAAGCAGCAGTTCAGTATCTCGGAGCTGATCATGTCCCGGGGGGACAGCCAGACCCACGGTGGGGGGGCCGAGGAGACGGGGCTGCAGGAGCACACTGAGGAGAACTGCCTCTACTGCGTGGGCGCCATCGTCCTGGGTTACGCCACCCAGCCCCAGATCAGCAGCACGCCCCCCTGCACAGGTGACCACATGCAGCAGGGTTCTCATGCATGCCCCCCCACCCACCCCCACCCAACTGTCCTGTCAACAATTAAAGGGGAAAAGCCCCAAAAAAAAGATGACTTTTGACTGACTATAGGGGGGGGACCTGTCGACTATAAGGGGGGACCTGTTGACTATAAGGGGGACCTGTTGACTATAAGGGGGGGACCTGTCGACTATAAGGGGGGGGGACCTGTTGACTATAAGGGGGGGACCTGTTGACTATAACGGGGGACCTGTCGACTATAAGGGGGGACCTGTTGACTATAAGGGGGGACCTGTCGACTATAAGGGGGGGACCTGGGCTATAAGGGGGGGACCTGTTGACTATAACGGGGGGGACCTGTTGACTATAAGGGGGGGACCTGTCGACTATAAGGGGGGGACCTGTTGACTATAAGGGGGGGGACCTGTTGACTATAAGGGGGGGACCTGTTGACTATAAGGGGGGGACCTGTCGACTATAAGGGGGGGGACCTGTCGACTATAAGGGGGGGGACCTGTTGACTAAGGGGGGGGACCTGTTGACTATAAGGGGGGGGGACCTGTTGACTATAAGGGGGGACCTGTTGACTATAAGGGGGGACCTGTCGACTATAAGGGGGGGGGACCTGTGACTATAAGGGGGGACCTGTTGACTATAACGGGGGGGGACCTGTTGACTATAAGGGGGGGGACCTGTTGACTATAAGGGGGGACCTGTTGACTATAAGGGGGGGACCTGTTGACTATAAGGGGGGGACCTGTCGACTATAAGGGGGGGACCTGTCAATGGGCTATAAGGGGGGGACCTGTCGACTATAAGGGGGGACCTGTCGACTATAAGGGGGGGACCTGTCGACTATAAGGGGGGGACCTGTCGACTATAGGGGGGGACCCTATAAGGGGGGGACCTGTCGACTATAAGGGGGGGGCCTGTGGGCTATAAGGGGGGCCTGTCGACTATAAGGGGGGGGACCTGTCGACTATAAGGGGGGACCTGTCGACTATTAGGGGGGGGGACCTGTCGACTATTAGGGGGGGACCTGTCGACTATAAGGGGGGGACCTGTCGACTATAAGGGGGGACCTGGACTATAAGGGGGGGGACCTGTCGACTATAAGGGGGACCTGTGGGCTATAAGGGGGGGGACCTGTATTAGGGGGACCTGTCGACTATAAGGGGGGGACCTGTCGACTATAGGGGGGGGACCTGTGGGCTATTAGGGGGGGACCTGTCGACTATTAGGGGGACCTGTCGACTATTAGGGGGGGGACCTGTCGACTATAACGGGGGACCTGTCGACTATAACGGGGGACCTGTCGACTATAACGGGGGACCTGTCGACTATAACGGGGGGACCTGTTGACTATAAGGGGGGGACCTGTTGACTATAAGGGGGACCTGTTGACTATAAGGGGGGGGGGGACCTGTTGACTATAAGGGGGGACCTGTTGACTATAAGGGGGGGACCTGTTGACTATAAGGAGGGGGACCTGTTGACTATAACGGGGACCTGTTGACTATAAGGGGGGACCTGTTGACTATAAGGGGGGACCTGTTGACTATAAGGGGGACCTGTTGACTATAAGGGGGGGACCTGTTGACTATAAGGGGGGACCTGTTGACTATAAGGGGGACCTGTTGACTATAAGGGGGGGACCTGTTGACTATAAGGGGGGGACCTGTTGACTATAAAGGGGACCTGTTGACTATAACGGGGGACCTGTTGACTATAAGGGGGGACCTGTTGACTATAAGGGGGGACCTGTTGACTATAGGGGGGGACCTGTTGACTATAAGGGGGGACCTGTTGACTATAAGGGGGGGACCTGTTGACTATAAGGGGGACCTGTTGACTATAAGGGGGGGACCTGTTGACTATAAGGGGGGGACCTGTTGACTATAAGGGGACCTGTTGACTATAAGGGGGACTTGTTGACTATAACGGGGGGACCTGTTGACTATAAGGGGGGACCTGTTGACTATAAGGGGGGACTTGTTGACTATACGGGGGGACCTGTTGACTATAAGGGGGGGACTTGTTGACTATAACGGGGGGGACCTGTTGACTATAAGGGGGGGGGACCTGTTGACTATAAGGGGGGACCTGTTGACTATAAGGGGGGACCTGTTGACTATAAGGGGGCGGACCTGTTGACTATAAGGGGGGACCTGTCGAGGGGGGGACCTGTTGACTATAACGGGGGGACCTGTTGACTATAATGTGGGGGACCTGTTGACGGCAAGGGGGGGGGGGGACCTGTTGACTATAAGGGGGGGACCTGTTGACTATAAGGGGGGACCTGTTGACTATAAGGGGGACCTGTTGACTATAAGGGGGGGGGGACCTGTTGACTATAAGGGGGGACCTGTTGACTATACGGGGGACCTGGGGGGGGGACCTGTTGACTATAACTTGGGGGGGGACCTGTTGACTATAAGGGGGACCTGTTGACTATAACGGGGGGGACCTGTTGACTATAAGGGGGGGGGGACCTGTTGACTATAACGGGGGACCTGTTGACTATAACAAGGGGGGGGGGGGGACCTGTTGACTATAAGGGGGGACCTGTTGACTATAAGGGGGGGACCTGTTGACTATAAGGGGGGGACCTGTTGACTATAAGGGGGGGGACCTGTTGACTATAAGGGGGGACCTGTTGACTATAAGGGGGGGACCTGTTGACTATAAGGGGGGACCTGTTGACTATAAGGGGGGGACCTGTTGACTATAAGGGGGGACCTGTTGACTATAAGGGGGGGACCTGTTGACTATAAGGGGGGACCTGTTGACTATAAGGGGGGGACCTGTTGACTATAAGGGGGGGACCTGTTGACTATAAGGGGGGGACCTGTTGACTATAAGGGGGGGACCTGTTGACTATAAGGGGGGGACCTGTTGACTATAAGGGGGACCTGTTGACTATAAGGGGGGGACCTGTTGACTATAAGGGGGGACCTGTTGACTATAAGGGGGGACCTATAAGGGGGACCTGTTGACTATAAGGGGGACCTGTTGACTATAAGGGGGGACCTGTTGACTATAAGGGGGGGGGACCTGTTGACTATAGGGGGGACCTGTTGACCTATATAAGGGGGGACCTGTTGACTATAAGGGGGGGACCTGTTGACTATAAGGGGGGGGGGGACCTGTTGACTATAAGGGGGGGACCTGTTGACTATAAGGGGGGGACCTGTTGACTATAAGGGGGGGGGACCTGTTGACTATAAGGGGGGGACCTGTTGACTATAAGGGGGGGACCTGTTGACTATAACGGGGGGGGACCTGTCGACTATAAGGGGGACCTGTCGACTATAAGGGGGGACCTGTGACTATAAGGGGGGGACTATGACCTGTTGACTATAAGGGGGGGACCTGTTGACTATAAGGGGGAACCTGTCGACTATAAGTGGGGGACCTGTCGACTATATAAGGGGGGGACCTGTCGACTATAAGGGGGGACCTGTCGACTATAAGGGGAACCTGTTGACTATAAGGGGGGGACCTGTTGACTATAAGGGGGGGACCTGTTGACTATAAGGGGGACCTGTCTACTATAAGGGGGGACCTGTTGACTATAAGGGGGGGACCTGTTGACTATAAGGGGAACCTGTCGACTATAAGGGGGACCTGTCGACTATAAGGGGGGACCTGTGACTATAAGGGGGGGACCTGTCGACCTGTTGCTATAAGGGGGGGGACCTGTTGACCTGGGGGACTATAAGGGGGACCTGTCGGGGGGGGGGGACCTGTCGACTATAAGGGGGGACCTGTCGACTATAAGGGGGGGACCTGTCGACTATAAGGGGGGGACCTGTCGACTATAAGGGGGACCTGTTGACTATAAGGGGGGGACCTGTTGACTATAAGGGGGACCTGGGCTATAAGGGGGGGACCTGTCGACTATAAGGGGGACCTGTCGACTATAAGGGGGGGGACCTGTCGACTATAATGGGGGGGGGACCTGTAAGGGGGACCTGTCGGCTATAAGGGGGGACCTGTTGACTATAAGGGGGACCTGTTGACTATAAGGGGGGACCTGTTGACTATAACGGGGGACCTGTCGACTATAAGGGGGGACCTGTCGACTATAAGGGGGGGACCTGTCGACTATAAGGGGGGACCTGTGACTATAAGGGGGACCTGTTGCTATAACTTGTGCTGGGATCGTTTGTTGTTTTTTATTATTTTATTTATTATATTTGTGTGTTTGTGTCCCAGACTACGTGGACTTCCCGTCGTGGGGGGGTCAGAGCGGCCATCGCCTGGAGGTGATGCCCCAGTCTAAGTTCTCGGGGGTGTCGGGCTGCAGCGACGCCGTCGTGTCCCAGGGGTCCATGTGCAGCACCCCCACCCCGGCCGACATCGTCATAGGTAAGACCAGGTCCCGGTAACGGGTCGTAGACGGCCGGGCGAGCGTCGGTGTGATGTCATCATGACGACGGAGCCGGTTCTCCTCGTGAACAGGGGCGCTCCCCAGCACCATGGAGGGGGGTTCTTTCCTTAGGGCCCTTTAAGAGCTGAGATTCAGTTTTATTGAAGGTTTTTGTTGCTTTTTTCAGCTTTTTTCGACATTCTGTGAGTTATTTTCCAAATGTTCTGTATTGTATTTTAGCACCAGAGACACAAATCCCAGAAAAAGAGAGATATATTTTTTCCTAACACGGACCCTTTAGCAGCTGAGATTCAGTTTCTACATTTCTGATAGTTTTGGGAGATTTAAAGAAGTCTATTCTGTCCCTTTTTACAGCCTTATTGAAGGTTTTGTTTGTTTAATTTTTCACCTTTTTTTCAACATGTTGTGACACTTTTTACAATCTTTTTTTCAAAAAGTATGTAGAAGCACCAGAGACACAAAATACACAGAAAACCCCCCAAATCCCAGAAAAAGAGATATTTTCCTAGTACTGGCCCTTTAACAGCTGAGATTCACGGTTTTATTTCAGTGTTTACATTTCCATCTGATCATCAGTACTCTGACAGCGTTTCTCCACGGAGAGTTGGTTTTGGGAGATTTAAAGAAGTCTATGCTTCACTTTTTACAGCGTTATTCAAGGTTTTTGTTGCATTTTTCAGCTTTTTCGACGTTTTGTGAGAGTAATTTTTTAATTGTTCTGTATTGTGATTTATTTCCCAAGTGTGTAGAAGCA
>CM049375.1:472500-477500 GCA_026937815.1 Etheostoma perlongum | reverse complement strand
GCTTGTTTCTACCTGATGCTGAACATCTGTCCTGTAGGGTAACATTACAGCTTGTTTCTCCCTGATGCTGAACATCTGTCCTGTAGGGTAACATTACAGCTTGTTTCTCCCGGATGCTGAACATCTGTCCTGTAGGGTAACATTACAGCTTGTTTCTCCCTGATGCTGAACATCTGTCCTGTAGGGTAACATTACAGCTTGTTTCTACCTGATGCTGAACATCTGTCCTGTAGGGTAACATTACAGCTTGTTTCTCCCTGATGCTGAACATCTGTCCTGTAGGGTAACATTACAGCTTGTTTCTACCTGATGCTGAACATCTGTCCTGTAGGGTAACATTACAGCTTGTTTCTACCTGATGCTGAACATCTGTCCTGTAGGGTTACATTACAGCTTGTTTCTCCCTGATGCTGAACATCTGTCCTGTAGGGTAACATTACAGCTTGTTTCTCCCTGATGCTGAACATCTGTCCTGTAGGGTAACATTACAGCTTGTTTCTCTGGGGGAATATAATCCAGATTGAAAAGTTACCCTTGACTGTTTCTCCTCAGGAGGCGTTACGTGTAATTAAAGTTATTTTTATTATTTTTATTATGTTTAAAACTCCGACGCCTCGCTGCATGCCCCCCCGCATGGCCACGTCGTGACGTGTTTCTCGCCTGTAAAAGTTACAAATCTGAAAAAGTAGTTTGCCATTACACGCTTTATTATTACCCCCACACACACACACACACACACACACACACACACACACACACACACACACACACACACACACACACACACACACACCCCTCCCACATTCTCCAGTATCGGCGTCTGTGATTGGCTGAGGCGGCGGCAGTGTGGCGATGACTAACGGATCTGTAAAAGGTTTCCAGGGAAACGGGGATCTCTGTTTCCATTGGCTTGTTTTGCGATGATGCTGCTACACACACAGACTCTGAGAGGTGATTGGTCGATCCCCCAGACTCTGAGAGGTGATTGGTCGATCCCCCAGACTCTGAGAGGTGATTGGTCGATCCCCCAGACTCTGACAGGTGATTGGTCGATCACGTCTGGTCTATTTATTAACGTCTGTACCATAGAGGGAGCTCAACCACAGAAGAATTAAAAGTTATTTATATTTTTCCTCGAGACTGTATTATAATTTAAAATGTTTCTGTTGCCTGAGCTGTGTGTCCCGTGTATGATGGGTACATATACGTACATATGTGTACATATACGTACACATGTGTACATATACGTACATATACGTACATATGTGTACATATACGTACATATGTGTACATATGTGTACACATGTGTACATATACGTACACATGTGTACACATCCGTACATATACGTACATATGTACACATATGTACGTATATGTACGGATGTTTTTGGAGAAACGTCCGATCAAAGGGACGCGTTGTTAATAAAACAAAATCTGAAAATACCCAAAACAACGTCTGGCGCTCTTCTTTCAGTCACCACACGATATAATAATATACTATATTAATATAATATAATAATATATATTAATATAATATAGTATATATAGTAATATATCACCAGCTTTTAAATTAATGAATATTCTACAGGTAGAAATAATCTGAAAAGTAGTTTTACACACACACACACACACACACACCACACAGACACACACACACACACACACGTGAACATGTGGAAGCTTCTTCTCTATAAATAACTTGTGAAACATGATGAGGTAAAACGGTTTAAACACATTTATTGTTTTCACTGATTTTACATTTTACAGCAGAACCTGAACGCCCCTCGGGCCCCCGGGGCCCGGCACCTGAACGCCCCCGGGACCCGGCACCCGCCCGGGACTCGGACGCCCCGGCACCTGAACGCCCCGGCACCTGAACGCCTCCTCGCCGCGTTGCCGCTGGAGTGTGTCGCTTTAAATCTCTGAATCACGTTAACGGGAAGAACTCAACCACGGAATAATTACATTAATACAAAAATACAAAATGACTGATTCAAGAACATGTGTTGACTTCCTGTCTGTTGACACCTGGGGAGGGAGGGGGTCGGGTGGGGGGGGAGGGGGTCGTGGTCTGGGGAGGGAGGGGGGGTCGTGTTGAGACAGGAAGTTGACTTTCACTCTTGCATTGCTCGGAGATATTGCACTTTGGGTGTTTTGTCCTCAGAAAGACTGAAGAAAGACTTCGGAGGTATTGATTCTGAGACAAAGGGACAAAGGGACGGACATTCCTGAAGCTGAGATCAAAGGACAAAGGGACGGACATTCCTGAAGCTGAGATCAAAGGACAAAGGGACAAAGGGACGGACATTCCTGAAGCTGAGATCAAAGGACAAAGGGACCCCCCCAAGCATGAAGCTGGGGGGTCCAAAGAGACTCAAGACCTCGTGTTGTCTCCCGTTCCAACTTTTAGTTTTTCTGGGTTAAATATTAAAATAAAACCTCGTTAAGACATTTTTTCTTTGCTGATGTTTTTGAACATTTTTGTTTTTATTTTGAAGTTTTTCCGACATTTCTTGTCACTTTTTGACGTTTTCTAACGTTTCTCGAAGTTCTTTCTCACTTTTTAGTTGTCTTTGTCAATTATTTCTGTTTTTTGAGACAATTTTGTTTATTATTATTTATTTACATTTATTTACATTTTTTAATATTTTAATAAAGCTTGTTATATTTTTAAGTGAATCCTGAGTTTATTTCTTATTTTTTTAAAGATTATTTTTTTTACATTTCTGTCACTTTTTTTCAGTTTTCTTAAATCTTTATTTTTTCTTTAAAGTGCTATAAATGAAATAAAACTCCCAAACTTAATGAGAATAATGAACTGATCCGTTATGTAACGTCGGATGGAAACATCTTCGTTATTTATGTATAATCTGGTTGAAGAAACCCAGATTTCTGATTTAGAAACTTTTTAAGAATGGGGGGGTAATGGAGGAAGATCTAATTAAGATTTGTAGTTTTTTGTAGTCGGGTCCACTTTCTATTGGGGGGGGGTCTGTGATTTGTAAGATCAGGTGGAGTGTGTCTTTATGATGTTTACATCTAAATATATTACAAATAAAAGTTAAAGTTGAACATTTCAGAGAAAAACAATTAAAGGTCCCATGATATGATATGACATGGCGAGGGGGGGGCAAATACTCTGGATTTGCAAAGCAGAGAAAAGGGAGGTAACCTTTCCCCTTATGATGTCATAAAGGGAAGATTACAGATCAGCCCATCTGAGCACCCAGGGCTCGGTTTACACCTATCACCATTGCTGTGTGTGTCTCTCTGTGTGTGTGTGTGTGTGTGTGTGTCTGTGTGTGTGTGTGTGTGTGTGTGTGTGTGTGTGTGTGTGTGTGTGTATGTGTCTGTGTGTGTGTGTGTCTGTGTGTGTGTCTCTGTGTGTGTGTCTCTGTCTGTCTGTGTGTGTTGAGGTACAAAGTGAAGTTAATGGTTTCTGTCCAGTTTGTTGAGACGATGCTCAGAGTTGGTCGTCCCCCGTCGTCTCGCTGCCGTCTGGTTTCTCCGTGGTGACACGTGACAGTTGGCCGCCGTCCGTCTGCGGCGTCTTTGTCTCGCCGTTGCATCTCACGTCTCCGCTGTTGCGTCCAACGTCTCCGTCCTCGTAGCTCAGGTTGTTGTACACGTGGCTCATCTGGTTCCTCGTCTCCAGGTCTTTGGCGGCCTTCGCTTTGTCCTGTTGCAGCTGCAGCAGGACAGCCTTGTTCACGTCGGGACCTGGGGGGGGCATGATCCATATGGGACAACATCACACGATCCATATGGGACAACATCACATGATCCATATGGGACAACATCACACGATCCATATGGGACAACATCACACAATCCATATGGGACAACATCACACGATCCATATGGGACAACATCACACAATCACTATGGGACAACATCACATGATCACTATGGGACAACATCACACGATCAATATGGGGGACAACATCACATGATCACTATGGGACAACATCACATGATCCATATGGGGGACAACATCACATGATCACTATGGGACAACATCACACGATCAATATGGGGACAACATCACATGATCACTATGGGACAACATCACATGATCCATATGGGACAACATCACATGATCACTATGGGACAACATCACATGATCCATATGGGACAACATCACATGATCAATATGGGACAACATCACATGATCACTATGGGACAACATCACACGATCCATATGGGACAACATCACACGATCCATATGGGACAACATCACATGATCCATATGGGACAACATCACACGATCCATATGGGACAACATCACACGATCCATATGGGACAACATCACACGATCACTATGGGACAACATCACATCACTATGGGACAACATCACACGATCCATATGGGACAACATCACACGATCCATATGGGACAACATCACACGATCCATATGGGACAACATCACACGATCCATATGGGACAACATCACACGATCCATATGGGACAACATCACATGATCCATATGGGACAACATCATATGGGACAACATCATCACATATGGGACAACATCACATGATCCATATGGGACAACATCACATGATCATATGGGACAACATCACATGATCATATGGGACAACATCACATGATATGGGACAACATCACATGATCCATATGGGGACAAACATCACATGATCCATATGGGACAACATCACATGATCCATATGGGACAACATCACATGATCATATGGGACAACATCACATGATCCATATGGGACAACATCACATGATCAATATGGGACAACATCACACGATCCATATGGGACAACACATCACATGGGATCCATATGGGACAACATCACATGATCCATATGGGACAACATCACACGATCCATATGGGACAACATCACATGATCCATATGGGGACAACATATCACATGATCCATATGGGACAACATCCACTATGGGACAACATCCATATGGGACAACATCACATGATCCATATGGGACAACATCACATGATCAATATGGGACAACAT
>CM049375.1:425000-465000 GCA_026937815.1 Etheostoma perlongum | reverse complement strand
AACACGCTCGTTATCCTGGAGGAAGAAAGGAGGGAACACGCTCGTTATCCTGGAGGAAGAAAGGAGGGAACACGCTTGTTATCCTGGAGGAAGAAAGGAGGGAACACGCTCGTTATCCTGGAGGAAGAAAGGAGGGAACACGCTCGTTATCCTGGTGGAGGAAAGGAGGGAACACGTGTTATCCTGGAGGAAGAAAGGAGGGAACACGCTTGTTATCCTGGAGGAAGAAAGGAGGGAACACGTTGTTATCCTGAGGAAGAAAGGAGGGAACACGCGTTGTTATCCTGAGGAAGAAAGGAGGGAACACGCTCGTTATCCTGGAGGAATAAAGGAGGGAACACGCTCGTTATCCTGGAGGAAGAAAGGAGGGAACACGCTCGTTATCCTGGAGGAAGAAAGGAGGGAACACGTTGCGTTATCCTGGAGGTTGAGAGGGAACACGCCGTTATCCTGGAGGAAGAAAGGAGGGAACACGTTGTTATCCTGGAGGAATAAAGGAGGGAACACGCCGTTATCCTGGTGGAAGAAAGGAGGGAACACGTCGTTATCCTGGAGGAAGAAAGGAGGGAACACGTTGTTATCCTGGAGGAAGAAAGGAGGGAACACGTTGTTATCCTGGAGGAAGAAAGGAGGAACACGCTCGTTATCCTGGAGGAAGAAAATTGTGGAACACGGTGGTATCCTGGTGGAGGAAAGGAGGGAACACGCTCGTTATCCTGGAGGAATAAAGGAGGGAACACGCTTGTTATCCTGGAGGAAGAAAGGAGGGAACACGCTTGTTATCCTGGAGGAAGAAATGAGGGAACACGCTCGTTATCCTGGAGGAAGAAAGGAGGGAACACGCTTGTTATCCTGGAGGAAGAAAGGAGGGAACACGCTCGTTATCCTGGAGGAAGAAAGGAGGGAACACGCTCGTTATCCTGGAGGAAGAAAGGAGGGAACACGCCGTTATTGTGAGGAATAAAGGAGGGTTGCGTTATCCTGGAGGAATAAAGGAGGGAACACGCTCGTTATCCTGGAGGAAGTTGAGGGAACACGACCGTTATCCTGGAGGAATAAAGGAGGGAACACGCCGTTATCCTGGTGGAGGAAAGGAGGGAACACGCAGTTATCCTGGAGGAAGAAAGGTTGTTATCCTGGTGGAAGAAAGGAGGGAACACGCTCGTTATCCTGGAGGAAGAAAGGAGGAACACACGTTATCCTGGAGGAAGAAAGGAGGGAACACGCTTGTTATCCTGGAGGAAGAAAGGAGGGAACACGCGTTATTCGTTATCCTGGAGGAAGAAAAGGTGTTCGTTATCCTGGAGGAAGAAAGGAGGGAACACGCTCGTTATCCTGGTGGAGGAAAGGAGGGAACACGCTCGTTATCCTGGAGGAAGAAAGGAGGGAACACGCTTGTTATCCTGGAGGAAGAAAGGAGGGAACACGCTTGTTATCCTGGAGGAAGAAAGGAGGGAACACGTTATCCTGGAGGAAGAAAGGAGGGAACACGCTCGTTATTCTTGAGGAATAAAGGAGGGAACACGCTCGTTATCCTGGAGGAAGAAAGGAGGGAACACGCTCGTTATCCTGGAGGAAGAAAGGAGGGAACACGCTCGTTATCCTGGAGGAATAAAGGAGGGAACACGCTCGTTATCCTGGAGGAAGAAAGGAGGGAACACGCTCGTTATCCTGGAGGAATAAAGGAGGGAACACGCCGTTATCCTGGAGGAAGAAAGGAGGAACATTTTGAGTCGTTATCCTGGAGGAAGAAAGGAGGGAACACGCCGTTATCCTGGAGGAAGAAAGGAGGGAACACGCCGTTATCCTGGAGGAAGAAAATGAGGGAACACGCTCGTTATCCTGGAGGAAGAAAGGAGGGAACACGTTATCCTGGAGGAAGAAAGGAGGGAACACGTTATCCTGGAGGAAGAAAGGAGGGAACACGCTCGTTATCCTGGTGGAGGAAAGGAGGGAACACGCTCGTTTTGGAGGAAGAAAGGAGGGAACACGCTATGTTATCCTGGGAACACGCCGTTATCCTGTCGTTATTCTTGAGGAATAAAGGAGGGAACACACATTTATCCTGATGTTATCCTGGAGGAAGAAAGGAGGAACACGCCGTTATCCTGGAGGAATAAAGGAGGGAACACGCTCGTTATCCTGGAGGAAGAAAGGAGGAACACGTTGTTATCCTGGAGGAAGAAAGATGGGAACACTCAGTAGGAATTAAAGAGGAAGAAAGGAGGGAACACTGCTCGAACTTTTCTTATCCTGGAGGAAGAAAGGAGGGAATTTTGCTCGTTATCCTGGAGGAAGAAAGGAGGGAACACGCTCGTTATCCTGGAGGAAGAAAGGAGGGAACACGCTCGTTATCCTGGAGGAATAAAGAAACACTTGTTATCCTGGAGGAACAGGGAACACGCCAGATCCTGGAAGAAGAAAGGAGGAAGGGAACACGCTCGTTATCCTGGAGGAAGAAAGGAGGGAACACGCTTGTTATCCTGGAGGAAGAAAGGAGGGGAACACGCTCGTTAACACTGGAGGAAGAAAGGAGGGAACACTGTTATCCTGGAGGAAGAAAGGAGGGAACACGTTATTCTTGAGGAATAACTCAGAGGAACACGTTATCCTGGAGGAAGAAAGGAGGGAACACGCTCGTTATCCGGGAGGAAGAAAGGAGAGGAACACGCACGTTATCCTGGAGGAATAAAAGGAGGGAACACGCTCGTTATCCTGGAGGAATAACTCAGAGGAACACTCGTTATCCTGGAGGAGAAAGGAGGGAACACACTCGTTATCCTGGAGGAACAAAGGAGGGAACACATTATCCAGGAGTTATTCTGGTGGAGGAAAGGAGGGGAACACGCTCGTTATCCTGGAGGAAGAAAGGAGGGAACACGTTATCCTGGAGGAAGAAAGGAGGAACACGCTCGTTATCCTGGAGGAGGAAGAAAGGAGGGAACACGCTCGTTATCCTGGAGGAAAGAAAGAGGAGGGGAACACGCCGTTATTCTTGAGGAAATAAAGAGGAACACGCTGAATTTATCTGGAGGAAGAAAGGAGGTTATCCTGGAGGAAGAAAGGAGGGAACACGCTCGTTATCCTGGAGGAAAAAGGAGGAACACGCTCGTTATCCTGGAGGGAGGGAGGGAAGAGGAAAGGAGGGAACACGCTCGTTATCCTGGAGGAAGAAAGGAGGGAACACGCTCGTTATCCTGGAGGAATAAAGGAGGGAACACACTAATTTTATATATAATATATATAATGCAATTTAAACAACATGTACAGCAGATATTTTTTGTGAGCTTAGTTTAATTTTATTTTTAACCTTTCACATTTTATTTTGAGTGTTTCTAACTGATCTTTATTGGTTAATTTCTGTAAATGTTACTATTGTAATCTTTTTATGATAAACTCCCTGTAGGTAAAGCTGCCTCGTCGAGTTTTTGTTAATTTTTCCATTAACCCTTGTGTCGTCGTCCCGTCAACCATGAAAAACGTTTTGTCACTTTTTTCAACACTATGATCACTTTTTCTGCCATTTTTGTCACTTTTTCATGTTTTAGGGGGCATTTATGATGTTTTTGCCTGAAAACGGGTCAAATGTGACCCAAGGACAACATGAGGGTTAATATATTAAAGAGTAAGATGTAAATTGAAGCAGTATTTTTAATTAAAGTGCTTTGGAGGTGAGGCTGCTCTGCTTTTCTTATTTCTCTAAATGGTTGAAGGGAAAGTACGTACGTGTAGGGGAAGACCTCGAAGTGGGGCGAGGTGCCGGAGATGTTCCTCATGCTCATGGTGATGTTGTGGGCGAGCTCTCGGGCCTTCAGCAGCGCCGCGGTGAACTCCTGGGAGTTGGTCAGAGGCGTGTGGTACGCCATGAAGCGAGACGCTGGAACACACAGAGGAACACTCAGAGGAACACTCAGAGGAACACACAGAGGAACACTCAGAGGAACACACAGAGGAACACACAGAGGAACACTCAGAGGAACACTCAGAGGAACACACAGAAGAACACTCAGAGGAACACTCAGAGAAACACTCAGAGGAACACACCGAGGAACACACCGAGGAACACACAGAGGAACACTCAGCGGAACACTCAGAGGAACACTCAGAGGAACACTCAGAGGAACACACAGAGGAACACACAGAGGAACACACCGAGGAACACACCGAGGAACACTCAGAGGAACACACCGAGGAACACACAGAGGAACACACCGAGGAACACTCAGAGGAACACACCGAGGAACACTCAGAGGAACACACCGTGGAACACACACAGGAACACACCGAGGAACACTCAGAGGAACACACCGAGGAACACACAGAGGAACACACCGAGGAACACACAGAGGAACACACAGAGGAACACACCGAGGAACGCACCGAGGAACACACAGAGGAACACTCAGCGGAACACTCAGAGGAACACTCAGAGGAAATCTCAGAGGAACACACAGAGGAACACACCGAGGAACACACCGAGGAACACACAGAGGAACACACCGAGGAACACATAGAGGAACACTCAGAGGAACACTCAGAGGAACACACCGAGGAACACACAGAGGAACACACCGAGGAACACACAGAGGAACACACAGAGGAACACACCGAGGAACACACCGAGGAACACACAGAGGAACACACTGAGGAACACTCAGAGGAACACACCGTGGAACACACAGAGGAACACACCGAGGAACACACAGAGGAACACACAGAGGAACACAGAGGAACACACCGAGGAACACACAGAGGAACACACCGTGGAACACACAGAGGAACACACAGAGGAACACTCAGAGGAACACACCGTGGAACACACAGAGGAACACACAGAGGAACACACCGAGGAACACACAGAGGAACACACCGAGGAACACACCGAGGAACACACAGAGGAACACACAGAGAAACACACCGAGGAACACACAGAGGAACACTCAGAGGAACACACAGAGGAACACACAGAGAAACACTCAGAGGAACACACCGAGGAACACACAGAGGAACACACAGAGAAACACTCAGAGGAACACACCGAGGAACACACAGAGGAACACACCGAGGAACACACAGAGGAACACACCGAGGAACACACAGAGGAACACACAGGGTAGGGTGGCACCAGACTGTCTCCTGTATTTAGATTGTCTATCAGAAATGTTGAGTCGTGTTAACAAAGGGGCGCTCTTAGACTCTGGGATGTACACACCCGCCCCACCCCCAGATGTGTGTGTGTGTGTGTGTGTGTGTGTGTGTGTGTGTGTGTGTTACCTATAATTTCTCCACTCTCATCTCGCACAACAGCTGTGTCGTAGGCTCCGAGACCGCTGTTACACAACAGAGACACACACAGTGAGAATGTTGATTCATGTTGGGACATCACATATACACACACACACACACACACACACACCAGACACACACGCATACACACACACATACACACACGCATACACACATACACACACACACATAAACACACACACATACATACTACCACCATACACATGCTGCTTTCTGCTTTACTATAACATTTTATGACTTTTTCGACACATACTACTACCATACTACTATCATACTACTTACCATACTACTACCATACTGCTACCATACTACTACCATACTACTATCATACTACTTACCATACTACTACCATACTGCTACCATACTACTACCATACTACTACCATACTACTTACCATACTACTACCATACTACTACCATACTACTACCATACTGCTACCATACTACTACAATACTGCTACCATACTACTATCATACTACTACCACACTGCTACCACTGCTACCATACTGCTACCATACTACTACCATACTACTACCATACTACTACCATACTGCTACCATACTACTACCATACTGCTACCATACTACTACCATACTGCTACCATACTGCTACCATCCTACTACCATACTGCTACCATACTGCTACCATACTACTATCATACTACTACCACACTGCTACCATACTGCTACCATACTACTACCATACTACTACCATACTGCTACCATACTGCTACCATACTACTACCATACTACCATACTACCATACTACTACTACTGCTACCATACTGCTACCATACTGCTACCATACTGCTTACCAAATACTGCTACCATACTACCATATACTACCATACTGCTACCACTACTACCATACTACTACCATACTACTACCATACTGCTACCATACTGCTACCATACTACTACCATACTGCTACCATACTGTTACCATACTACTACCATACTGCTACCATACTGCTACCATACTGCTACCATACTGTTACCATACTACTACCATACTGCTACCATACTACCATACTGCTACCATACTACTACCATACTACTACCATACTGCTACCATACTACTACCATACTGCTACCATACTGCTACCATACTACTACCATACTACTACCATACTGCTACCATACTGCTACCATACTACTACCATACTACTACCATACTGCTACCATACTGCTACCATACTACTACCATACTACTACCATACTACTACCATACTGTTACCATACTACTATCATACTACTACCACACTGCTACCATACTGCTACCATACTACTACCATACTACCATACTACCATACCATACTACCATACTACTACCATACTGCTACCATACTGCTACCATACTACCATACTGCTACCATACTGCTACCATACTACTACCATACTGCTACCATACTGCTACCATACTACTACCATACTGCTACCATACTGCTACCATACTACTACCATACTGCTACCATACTGCTACCATACTACTACCATACTACTACCATACTGTTACCATACTACTACCATACTGCTACCATACTACTACCATACTGCTACCATACTACTACCATACTGCTACCATACTGCTACCATACTGCTACCATACTGTTACCATACTACTACCACACTGCTACCACACTGCTATCATACTACTACCACACTGCTACCATACTGCTACCATACTACTACCATACTACTACCATACTGCTACCATACTACTACCATACTACTACCATACTGCTACCATACACACCCTTTGGGGCACTGCAGGTCCGGCCGGTTCCCCAGGAAGTCCGGGAGGAAGCGGTTGAAGTCGTCCGTGCTGGGCCTGAGGACGCCGTCTGGTGGAACCTTCATGCACTTTTGGAGACATCTGTAGTTTTCTGTTGGGACAGTGAAGCAGAGCGGGTGTGTATGGTTATGTTTACGTATTCATACAGAACAGTGGCCGGGTTGGTTCAGTGGTAGAGTGGGGGCACATGGACCGGGAGGCAGGGCTGTAGTACCCCAGACTGTGGTCTCATACTTGTCTCGGACTCATTAGTATTTGGACTCTGACTGGTCTTGTTCTCGGTCTCAGTCTCCGGTCTTGCCAGATATGGCTTTTGGGTTTTTGGTCTGGACCGAACCCAGGTGTCTTTATTATGTTGATATTGGAGGGAAAGTGAAACCCAAAAGGATTGTCTTGATACTGGAATGCATAAGACCTTTATTCTGTCCTGGACTCGGTCTTGACTTGGACTTGACTAGTCCTGGACTTGGAATTGACTAAGGTGGTCTTGACTATAGCCCTGCCGAGAAGTTTATGCCTCGATGCCAAGGTACAGGGTTCGAATCCGACCTGTGATGATTTCCTGCATGTCATAAAGAAATGACTGGGGCGTTCTATTACATAATATCACGAAATATCCCAAATCTAAGAGGATATCTAGTCTCATATCACGATATTGATATAGTATCGATATATTGTCCTAAGCGACGCCATAGCAACAGAAGTGTTGACGTTCTCTTACGTTCACTTGCAGGACAGAACTTCCCGTTGTTTTCATCGAGGGTGGTGTAGAGACGACAGCACCGGGACCCGGGGTTCAGCCAGTCGATGAAGTCGTCCACCCAGGAGTTAGCAGGGATGGCCAGGTAGGATCTACAGGGGGGACAGAGGACAGAAGACAGAGGACATGTTGATCTGCACAGCATCAGCAGGGGGTACAGGGGGTAAAGGACAGAAGAAGACAGAAGACATGTTGATCTGCACAGCATCAGCAGGGGGTACATGACAGAAGAAGACAGAAGACATGCTTACATGTTAAAGGACAGAAGACAACCGGCTCTGTTTCCTTCCACACGTTTTCATCTGAATTAAGTGATATTGAATGAAAAATGCTTTATGGAAACAGTCAAATTTGATGAATCTGATGAATATCAAAGGAAATCCGTTGGTCTCATCAGATAAAATGTCCCCCAGAGAACGCGGACTGTGTCCCGGTGTGTGACATGTGTCCTTTTCCCCGTTCTTCTTGTCCTAAACACTACCGTCCCCCAGAGACCGCTGGCGTCTCCGCGTGTGGCGTTTCATTTCCCTGTTGTTGTGCCCCCCCACAGAGACCAGAGACCAGAGACCGTGTCCATGTCCATGAATCAATAGATTAAAATAACAAGACCGTATTGAAACAAGTGACAAAACAGACGAAAAAAAAAAAATCCCCCAAAACTTTTTTAAGCAACGAAGACGGCGGAAAAACACTTTTTCAAAAAAAAAAACTGAAAAACCAAAACAAAAGTCACAGCAACTAAAAAAAGCGTCGAAAAACGAAACCATCCCAGAATATAGTTTTAGATTTGACTTCCTGTAACTCTGAGACAGGCCGGCGAGCTCGGCTCACCATTTAATTGTTAAATAATTCAGAACTTTTTTTTTGTAATATTTAAAAAAAATAAAAAACAACTTTCTGACTTTGATTCTCATTTGATTTTACGAGCCTATACTTCCTCCTGCGACTGTATGAAACTCCCTTCTCTCCATTAGAGCCTCTCTGTTAACAGGCTGTGGGGATGAGTCATGTGATATAGGTACCAAAAATATAGATTGGCACCTATTATATATCCTTGAAATCGTGATTCATATTCAGAGATTAGCTCTGCTGTTTCCCAGAAAGCAACGCTACCAAAAAATACTCCTTATCTCCAGGAAGATAGAGTTGTTTTGCTCCTATTAATCAGCGTGTCGGTAAGCAGCCGATGATTAACGGGGGTGGGGGGGGCCTGGCCCGTTATCTACGACTCATGTAACCCAGTTCATCATTAACTCGGCTGATTGGCTAGTGTGTTAGAGGTTGCTGCTTCGATATCTGCAGGGTCAAGGCTCTGTCAGTGGAAAATAATAATCTGAAGGCCAAACAGAGCAACACTGAACTGGGCAGAGGGACTGGCTGCAATGTTCAATTAAAGAAAGGTTAAGTTGACATTGTTCAAACTGGACCATGTATTACAATGTTTTCGTATCAAACAACAATCTTTGAAATTGCGAAACAAGCTGTTGGAAAAGCCCCAAAATCCCCATCACCAAACCCACCAGACTCCATGTAAATAATCACTACTTTTAGCATGTATAGAGCAGCATATCTCCACCAGACTCCATGTAAATAATCACTACTTTTACTTTTCCACCAGACTCCATGTAAATAATCACTACAGCATATCTCCACCAGACTCCATGTAAATAATCCATGTATAGAGCAGCATATCTCCACCAGACTCCATGTAAATAATCACTACTTTTAGCATGTATGTATCTCCACCAGACTCCATGTAAATAATCACTACTTTTAGCATGTATAGAGCAGCATATCTCCACCAGACTCCATGTAAATAATCACTACTTTTAGTGTGTATAGAGCAGCATATCTCCACCAGACTCCATGTAAATAATCACTACTTTTAGCATGTATAGTTTAACTAAAAGGTCTATCTCTGTAGGGATCCATCCCATAATGATGTCACACACTTAGAATAATAATCTGAGTCTGTCAGCAGCAACAACACAACCTTTAGTGGACGCTGACTGAAGATTTGTCCATTAACTTTAACATTCCAGCTTGTTTTCTTGCTTAATACTGGCACAACGTCAAAGAATGTTGTTCCCATCAGTCACTCACACACACAAAAAACATGGAGAATAGGGTCCAGGTTAAGGTACAAAGGTCACAACGCGTCCGAAAGACTTTATGAGACGTTCTGTCCAGATTATGAAGATGAAGAAACTCACAGTTCAGGGTAGTTGGTGGCGTACTGGATCTTCTGGGTCATTGAGAACTGATCGCAGCCCGTGCTGGAGCAGACGGCGTTCATGCCCTCCACGGTGGTGAAGTTGAAGCCTCTCTTTGTTACAAAATAAACAGGCACTCCCACTTCAAAGTATTTGTAGAGATAGTGGAAATAGTCCAACATGTAGGAGCCCTGCACCGAAAACAGAACAAAATTTGAGTTCCTTTCAAACTAATTGTCCTAAAAAGTCCCTTGGCTGGTTCCCAACAACGCTCCTCACACGTTAAATTAATAATCAGGTCACTGCTTTCATTGGATTTGGGGTTTTCTGTCAATTTTATAGCATTTGGAGAAAAACAATTGGTAAAAGAACTTAGAAAAGAATTCCAATAAAAGTGACAATAATGTGAAAGGATGTTAAAAAAAAACTTTACAAATGTTGAAAAAGTAAAAAAAGAAAAGCTTTAAAAAATTTTGGGAAAACCCAGGAAAATTTTAAAAGGCTCAGAAAAAGTCGCCAAATGTTGAAAAAGAGACAAAATCATCGACACAAAACGGACAAAAAACGGACACAAAACGGACAAAAAAGACAACCATAACCTTAATAAAAGGGATTTCATTTTAAATTTTGACTCATAAAAAAAACTTTCAGATCAGGTCGGAGGGAACACAACACGAGAGTTAAAAAAGCGACAAAAACATCCAAAACGGATGCAAAACAGCAAAAATAGCGACCAAAAGTGTCAAAAACATCATGAAAGCGAAACATGTTTGAATGAAATTTAAAAAAGTGCCAAAAATGCATTTAAAGGATGTCTGACCTGAGGCATCGCCAGCTCCTGATCCAGACCCACAGTCACGTTAAACATCAGGAACACGGATCCACACAGCATGAAGATGAAAACCACCATCTAAAGAGAAGAAGAAGAAACAGCTATCCAGTTAGAGGGCTCTATACACGCTAAAAGTAGTGATTATTTACATGGAGTCTGGTGGGAACAGTATGCTGCTCTATACATGCTAAAAGTAGTGATTATTTACATGGAGTCTGGTGGAGATATGCTGCTCTATACATGCTAAAAGTAGTGATTATTTACATGGAGTCTGGTGGAGATATGCTGCTCTATACACGCTAAAAGTAGTGATTATTTACATGGAGTCTGGTGGAGATATGTCTGGTGGAGATATGCTGCTCTATACATGCTAAAATAGTGATTATTTACATGGAGTCTGGTGGAGATATGCTGCTCTATACATGCTAAAAGTAGTGATTATTTACATGGAGTCTGGTGGAGATATGCTGCTGGTGGAGATATCTATACACGCTAAAAGTAGTGGTTATTTACATGGAGTCTGGTGGAGAAAATGCTAAAAGTAGTGATTATTTACATGGAGTCTGGTGGAGATATGCTGCTCTATACATGCTAAAAGTAGTGATTATTTACATGGAGTCTGGTGGAGATATGCTGCTCTATACACGCTAAAAGTAGTGATTATTTACATGGAGTCTGGTGGGTTTGGTGATGGTGATGTCGGGGCTGTTTCATGTTAAACTAAAAAGGATCTTACTCTTTAATAAAAGGTCTCTCTCTGTAGGGATCCATCCCATAATCAGTCACTTAGATGCAAAAACATGGGAAATAGGGTCCAGGTTGAAACACACTGTATATTCTAAAACTACCGCAGATGTGGAATACGGTCTCATGTTGAATCTTTACCACTATGATCCTGGTGTAACTGTGCAGCAGAACAGGGGCGTAGTATTTTCTCATGAGGGGCATCAGAAAGCCCTCGTTTGGCTTGTTGGGCCGCCGGGTCGACACGGTGACGCAGCAGACCAGTTCGCAGCGGTTGTTGTCTTGGCGACGGGCGTCCAGCGACAGCAGTGCCACAAAGGCCGTCATCTGCAGGATGAAGTCCATGAGCACGGCCAGGGCGGCGTAGAGAGCAAAGGACCGCACTGCTGGCATGGTGGACAGGGCGCCTGGGGAGATAAACTAGTGGTAAAAACTAGGTGTGCTAAAGCTCGGTCGACAGAAACCCTCAAAAAAGTAAGTTAGCCATCAAAAAAGAACGCGCCAAAAAACGTTGGGAAACGCACCAAAAAACGTGCCCGATTTTTTGGGAAAACTTGCCAAAAAACTTTGAAAAATGCGCCAAAAAACGACAGAAATTGCGCTAAAAATCATTGGAATAGGCACCAATGAAACGGCAAAAGTGACAAAGACTAAGTGGGCCAAAGGTCGGCCGACAGAAAGCTTCAAAAAAGTAACTTAGCCATTAAAGAAGAAAGCGACCAAGAAAAGGTTGAAGGAAACCGACAAAAACACGGAGAAACGTTGGAAAATACACCAAAACAAATTCTGAAAAAGTGGCAAAAATAAAAAAATTAACACCTGTTTCCTGGTGAAAGTCTTGTGTTTTCTCCTAAGTTAAATTAATAATCAGTTCACTACTTTCATTGAATTTGGGTGTTTTTGTCAATTTTATAGCATTTGGAGAAAAACAATTTGGTAAAAGAACATAATAAAAGAGAAAAATGTCAATAAAAGTGACTAGAATATGAACAAATGTCAAATAAAGTAATAGAAATGTGAACAGATGTCGAAAAAAGTAACAAAAATGTCACAAAAGTGACAAATGTAAAAAAAAAAAAAAATGCTTTAAAATTTTGGTGACAAACCCATGAAAATTTCAAAAGGCTCCGAAAAAGTCGACAAACGTTGACAAAGTGACAAAAAAGACACAAAAGGATTGAAAAAGACGACGAAAACCTTCTTAAAAGGGTTTTCATTTAAAACTTTGACTCCAAAAAAAGAAGATTTCAGATCAGGTCGGCGGGAAGACAACACGAGGGTTAAAAAAGCGACAAAAAACATCCAAAACGGAAAAAACATCCAAAACGGCAAAAACATCCAAAACGGCAAAAACATCCAAAACGGAAAAAACAACCAAAATGGCAAAAACATCCAAAACGGAAAAAACATCCAAAACGGAAAAAACATCCAAAACGGCAAAAAACATCCAAACCGAAAAAAACATCCAAAACGGCAAAAACATCCAAAACGGAAAAAAACATCCAAAACGGATGCAAAGCAGCAACCAGAAGTGTCAGAAATATCATAAAAGCAAAACATGTTGGAAAGAGCGTTGATAAAAGTGCCAAAAATGCACTTTTCTTGTGTAGCTTTTGCAACGGTTCCTACCTAGAAAGAAGCAGATGGACTCGGAGAGGCTGCACAGGAGCATGCTGGGAGCTACGTTTCCTAGGACGCGACCAATGTGTTCCTCTCTCTTCTCTCCGGGCCTCCGGACGTCTCTCTGCAAAAAGGAAAGAGTACGGAAACATCCGGCCGCCAGGAAGTACTCCGCGTTTAAAAAGGTAAAAACACAACGTCCAGGTCTGTGATGTCTGTGATGTGGTCCCTCTGGGTCCCAAAGAGACGCTTCCCTCGGACTCACATGGAGGACATTTGAAACTACAAAATGCGTGGGAATGCTGAATAGCTAAATTGCTAAAGCTAGCCTGGTTGAAGACGTAGACTTCTCTTTATTAATCCTTTTGGGATGACTCTCGCATGGAAATTGAAATTTCCGGCATTCGTTTTAGCAAGAAAAGAAAAGTGACAGTACAAAGCTAACAAAAATAGCAGTAATAATAATAACAATGAGAACATTCGTCAAAAAAAACACATAAAATATAAGTAGCTTAAATCAGTAAGAAGAAGTTGAGGTAGTAAGAATAGTTGAATAAGTAGGAATGGTTTTAATTAAGTTTGAATAACACCGCAAATGTAAAAAAAAAAAAAAAGATGTTGAAATGCTAAAGCTAACCTGGTTGAATAGCTTAACCCTCATGTTGTCCTTGGCTCTAATTTGACCCGTTTTCAGTTAATTATTTTTTTTGCCAGAAAAAATGGGCCGTCAAAATATGTCAACATTAAAAATATCAAAAAACTTTGGAAAAAAACATTAAAAAAAGCACCCACAACATTGAAAAAGTGTTACTAATGTTAAAAAAAGTGACCAAAACGTTGTTTTTTTCATGGTTGACGGGAAGACAACACAAGGCTTAAATCAGTAAGAAGAAGTTGAGGTAGTCAGAATAGTTGGAAAAGTAGGAACGGGTTTATTAAAAAGAATAAAACATGGAATACTAAAAATGTTTTAAAGGCCAAACTGGATTGCTGGTTAAAATGTGTAAGATGAAGGTGAAGAGACAGAGAGACAGACAGACAGTGAGACAGAGTGAGACAGAGAAAGAGACAAAGTGACAGGGAAAGACAGACAGAGACAGAGACAAAGATGACAGGGACAAAGACAGACGAGATAGAGACAGAGAGACAGACAAGATAGACAGACAGAAACAGAGATAGACAGACAGAAACAGAGACAGACAGAGACAGAGACAGACAGAGAGACAGACTGAAAGAGACAGACAGAGACAGACAGAGAGACAGAGAAAGAGACAAAGTGACAGGGAAAGACAGACAGAAACAGAGAGACCAAGATAGACAGACAGAAACAGAGACAGACAGACAGACAGAAACAGAGACAGAGAGACAGAGACACCGAGATAGACAGACAGAAACAGAGACAGACAGAGAGACAGACTGAAAGAGACAGACAGAGACAGACAGAGCGACAGAGACAGAGTGAGACAGAAAGCCATGGGTGACATAGACATTCATGGGTGTCTATGCCACCCATGGGTGACCCCCATACCCACCTGGTACTCCAGAACGAAGATGAAGATGTTGTCGGCGCCGACGGCGAGCACCAGGAACGGCACCACCTGCAGAATGACCAGCGAGGACGGGATGCCGATCCAGGAGTAGAAACCCATGGAAGCCAGAACCGAACAGCCCACTACCAGGATCCCGCCCAGACCCACCAGGAACTTAGAGTCCACCTACAGGACCCAGAGAAACCAGAAACAGAATCAGAACCAGAATCAGAAATACTTTACCTACAGGACCCAGAGAAACCAGAACCAGAATCAGAAATACTTTACCTACAGGACCCAGAGAAACCAGAACTAGAACCAGAACCAGAATCAGAAATACTTTACCTACAGGACCCAGAGAAACCAGGGCATTTGTTTTTGTAATGGAAAACCAAAGAAGAAGAGTAGAGTAGATACCATGCAGGGGACAGGTGTACATTCACCTCAGGGAGCTTCTTGTGTAGCATGTTGTATAACTTCAGGGCCAATAAACTGAAGTAATAAGACTTTACATCAGTTTTCTTATCGTATATATGATAAGGGCTGTTAGACGGAGAGGGAGGCCCAGCTAACACTGTCTTAAGTAGCATAGCCTCCGAGATGCTAATGTCTTAAGTAGCATAGCCTCCGAGATGCTAATGTCTTAAGTAGCATAGCCTCCGAGATGCTAACGAGAGACTTCTGTAACGTCTGAGGTAGCCTCCGATGGAGCATAGTGCAAAGGATGCTGGAATAAATAGTATTGAATGTAAAGTGAAGTGAGTAAAGTGAAGTACTTGATTGTATAGCAGGTGTTACCAGTATGCGTTTCCATGACGAGTACTCCCCCAGCGCCACGGCGATGTACACGAAGATGACAGCGTAGCTGATCATGAAGATGGGGATGTCCTCGGCTGTGGTGCGATTAATCTCGTCCTCCAGAGGGGGGGGGGATATATGTGTGATATTTATATTAAAATATATATAATAATATATATGAATTATAGAGAGGTCTAGACCTGCTCTACCTGTATGAAATATGATGTATAATCCATATTTCTGCGGTACCTCAGCCATGTACGCGAAGGTGAAGTTGGCATCCGGGTTGTTCTTGTAGTCCTGGACGATTTTAAGGAACTCCGTCTCCCACTGCATGGCCACGGAGAACTTCGGGTTGTTGCGAGCGAAGTTGTTGAGCGAGAAGGTCAGGATGAAGGCCTCGGCGTTGGTGAAGTCGTCGTCTGGGGACAAGGAAGACGTTCAGAGGACGGGGACCAACAGGAGGACACCCCCTAGGGGATCAACAGAGGACACGCCCTAGAGGAACCAACAGGAGACACCCCCTAGGGGACCAACAGGAGGACACCGCCTAGGGGACCAACAGGAGGACACTCCCTAGGGGACCAACAGGAGGACACCGCCTAGGGGACCAACAGGAGGACACCGCCTAGGGGACCAACAGGAGGACACTCCCTAGGAGACCAACAGGAGGACACCCCTAAGGGACAAACAGGAGGACACCCCCCTAGGGGACCAACAGAGGACACTTGCTGGCCTCGAGACACACATCCCGGCTTCTCAGAGGTTAATGAACACGCTTTATTACGCCTCAACGGTACAAAATGCCTTATGTAATAAAGTATGTATCAGCCTGTTACTAAATAACAGCTGCTTTTAATTAATAAAAACAGAATTATGACTTATTCTGATCTCTTAAAACCTTTTCAGTGTAATAAGATTTTAAGGTTTCTCTGTGTCCAGCTCCTTCATTAGACACTGGAACACATGTGCTAGCATAATATACAGTATAATAACATATAATATATATAATATATAATAAATATAATATATCAGGAATTACATCACGCAACAAGTCAACCAATTTAACCCTCTATGGGTTATTTTTTAAACATGGTAAACATGTCTTGATGTGTTTTTATGACTCCAGGTGGCGTACAAAAAATAAATTGAAAATAATGAAATCGGGTGGGGGTGGGGTGCTTATAATGGTCCCATGAAAAACAGTGAAAACTGGACATTTTCATGAATTTGTAATTTTGTGCAATAGAAATCAACTGTGACCTTGATCTGGATCGTGGTTTTGTATGTGGGGGGGGGGACTCACTCTGGTAGCCTCCCACAGCCAGGAAGGGGAAGACCGGAGCTCCGTAGTCAGCCATGCAGCTCATGTCCAAGCCCGTGATGTCTTTGAAGGACAGGGGGGAGCTGGAGAGAAGACAAGGTAGAGGACAAGATAGAAGACAAGGTTATGTTATGAAGAGAAGACAAGGTAGAGGACAAGGTAGAAGACAAGGATGTTGTTATGAAGAGAAGACAAGGTAGAGGACAAGGTGGAAGATGAGGTGGAAGACAAGGTGGAAGACGAGGTAGAAGACAAGGTGGAAGATGAGGTGGAAGACGAGGTAGAGGACAAGGTGGAAGACGAGGTGGAAGATGAGGTGGAAGACAAGGTAGAGGACAAGGTAGAAGACAAGGATGTTGTTATGAAGAGAAGACAAGGTAGAGGACAAGGTGGAAGATGAGGTGGAAGACAAGGTGGAAGATGAGGTGGAAGACGAGGTAGAAGACAAGGTGGAAGATGAGGTGGAAGACGAGGTAGAGGACAAGGTGGAAGATGAGGTGGAAGACGAGGTAGAGGACAAGGTGGAAGACGAGGTGGAAGACGAGGTGGAAGACGAGGTGGAAGACGAGGTGAAAGACGAGGTGGAAGACGAGGTAGAGGACAAGGTGGAAGACAAGATGGAAGACAAGGTGGAAGATGAGGTGGTGGTAGAGGACAAGGTGGAAGATGAGGTCGAGGTAGAGGACAAGGTGGAAGACGAGGTGGAAGGCGAGGTGGAAGACGAGGTGGAAGATGAGGTGGAAGACGAGGTAGAGGACACGGTCTGGTGGTGTGGTGGTCTGGTGGTCTGGCGGTAGCGGCGCCTATGCTAGAAGGCGGTCTGGTTTTGGACTCTTACTTGAGGCAGTAGATCAGGTGGTCCCTCCAGTCCACCTCGGCGGTCACGCCCAGCTGCGTCACGTTCTTCTTGTCGTTGATGTTGTACAGACTGTTCTGGAAGTACTGCGGCAGGCTGTTGACGGCGCAGTCCGCCGTGGAGGGGCGGGACGGGTTCAGGGGCGCGAGGCACACGTCCTTCAGGGTCGCCGTGCGGTTCAGGTCCTCGGACCAGAACGCTATGTCCTGGGAAGGAAACGGCAATGAAGCAAAGCTGCTACCGCTAATATTCCTAATGAACGTACTTCCTCTCTCCTCTTCCTCACTTCCTCTCTCCTCTTCCTCACTTCCTCTCTCTCCTCTTCTTCACTTCTCTCTCTCCTCTTCCTTACTTCCTCTCTCCTCTTCCTCACTTCCTCTCTCTCTTCCTCTTCTCTCTCTCCTCTCCTCACTTCCTCTCTCCTCTTCCTCACTTCCTCTCTCCTCTTCCTCACTTCCTCTCTCTCCTCTTCTCTCTCCTCTCTCTCCTCTTCCTTCACTTCCTCTCTCTCCTCTTCCTACTTCCTCTCTCTCCTCTTCCTCCCTCCTCTCTCTCCTCTTCCTCTTCCTCTCTCCTCTTCCTCTCTCTCTCCTCTTCCTCTCGCTCTCTCCTCTTCCTCTCTCTCTCTCTCCTCTTCTCTCTCCCTCTCTCTCTCCTCTTCCTCTCTCTCTCTCTCCTCTTCCTCTCTCTCCTCTTCCTCTCTCTCTCTCCTCTTCCTCTTCCTCTCTCTCTCCTCTTCCTCTCTTTCTTCTCTCTCCTCTTCCTCTCTCCCTCTCTCTCTCTCCTGTTCCTCTCTCTCTCTTCCTCTCCTCTGTGCCTAACCCTCCAGAGGAAGCAACCCAAAGTGAAGACAGGCCTCGTGGATCCGAGGTCCTCGCGGGTCTGTGATGTCAGAGCTAATCTGATGAACGGATGAACGTGATTGGATGGTTTACCCGGATCCGCGTCTGCAGCTCCAGCAGCTCGATGATGAGGTCTTTGGAGACGAGCCCGCTGAAGTTGTGCGGTCCGAACAGCAGCGAGTTGTAGACGTGGCCCTGCCGGCCCGGCGCCGTCAGGATCAGCTGATTGGTCCTGAAGAACGGGCCGAAGTGCGAGTCGTGGAAGTCTTTCTCCTGGCGGGCGCGGCTGTTGGCCGCCGACCACAGATCCACCGGGTCGGTGGTCAGCTCGATGGACTTCAGGCCGGCGGCGAAGACGACGACAACGCCCGCCGACACCAGGAGAACCTAAAGGGACATAGAACCCAAATGAAAAGCAAAAACAATGGCAAGCGCATAAAAAATATCTAAAAGGGACCGGAATGTCGGAAAAAAACAAACACATTGTGAAAAGTGTCAAAAAGTGTAAAATCTTGGAAAATAAAGCCTCTAAAGCGTGATAATAAGCGCCTGAAAGCAACAAAAAAAGGGCGAAAAAGCCGAAGCATTACAGCCGACACCACGAGATCATCATGCTGTAATGAAGGTATCAATTTATTAAAACGTCAACAAAGGCAACCAAAATGTTGGAAAAAGTGTCCAAAAACAACCTGGGAGATAAAATAATAACACTAATGTCAACAACAGCAACAAAAACAATGGCAAAAGCATAAAAAAATATCTAAAAAAATGTTGGAAAAAGTGACAATAACATCACAAAATGTGTCAGAAAGCGTTGGAAAAAGAGCTTTTTGTAAAGCAAAATGCAACAAAAAATGGCGGGAAAAGGGTAAAAGAGTGACCAAAAAGCGTAAAAAATTCAATAAAACTAGCCAAAAGTGTAAAAATGGGCGAGAAAAGCAACAATAATGTGTCAGAAAGCGTTGGGACAAGGGACAAAAAAGTTTTTGCAAAGCCACAAAACGCGACAAAAATCACAAAAACAAATAAATAAATCACAAAAACAAATACATAAATCACAAAAATGGCGGGAAAAGTGTAAAAAAAGTGACCTGAGTGGCGCAAAAAGCGTCAAAACTTCAACAAAACGTGCAGAAAATGTCAAAATGTCGGAAAAAGTGACAATAACATCACAAAATGTGTCTGAAAGTGTGGGAAAAGCATCAGAAAACTTTTTGTAAAGCGACAAAACGCAACAAAAAAGTCAACAACATTTGTAAATCACTAAAAAGGCGGGAAAAAGGGTAAAAAAGTGACCTGAGTGGCGCAAAAAGCGTCAAAATGCACCGAAAGTGTCAAAATGGGCGGGGGAGGCCAGAGTGGAGTAACACTGGACTCCAATAAATAAATACATATCCATGTTCCACCGTTTTGATTGAAAGCGCTGGGAGACTCACCGTGAGCGGATACGACGCCATGAGGGTGCCCCAGCGGCGGAACCCTGAACTCAGGTTGGCCTGGGCCGCCATGCTGTTCCTCTCGGCGCACGACACCTCCGACGGGTGGATGAGCCGCTGGGTCACGTCGTTACTGTTCTGGTCTTTGCCTTTCCCCTTTCCCTTCCCTTTCTCTTCATCCTTTCTTCCCTGAGACCTCGCGAAGCACGACACGGCGAGGTAGAGGAGGAAGGCGGCCATCAGGACACACAGGAGGATCGTGGAGATCACCAGGAACCCGTCGGCTCCCAGGAGTCTGAACGGGCCCGGCGGCTGCGGCGGCGGCGGCATCTTGGGACACGACTCCTGGCAGTCCTGGCAGGAGCAGACCTCGCCGCCGGACGGCGTTGTCTCGTTGCACCTCAGGGCGCGCCCGTTGTAGGGAACCACGCCCGGCGGTAGTCCCTGAGAGTCGCCATCTTTCACCAGCTGGAAGTCGATGTCCAGCGGCGCCAGGCCGTTGCTGGAGTCGCCCTGGAAGTCGTACCAGTGCTGCGGCGTGCACAGCTTGGCGCCGTACCGGCCACACATTGTGGCAATGGCGAAGCCCCCCGTGGAGGGGATCCGCACATTCCTACAGGACTGGAAGGCGGTGTCTGCGAAGGACGTGGTCATGAACGCCTGGTAGGCCACCACGGCCTCCCTCGTCACGTTGAGCGGATTCGTGACGTTGGCGAGTTTTGTGACTTTGACGGTCTGGCTCTGGTTGGGGCTGCACGTGTTGATGCAATGCAGGTGGGCGAAGTTCTCGGCGCAGGACGGGCAGCGGACCAGCACCGCCTTGGACAGCGTCAGGCTCATTTCCAAGGATGACAGCTGGTTGGTGGAGCAGCAGGCGAAGGTGTTGCCCTCGCCGCGGTCCAAAACGGGACAGACCTGCAGCAACAACAGCAGAGGAATGCTTTTTAAATGGTTTCTCAAAGGCACGTGCATGTCGTCAGTCTCCTTTTAGTTAAAGAGGAAGATCCTTTTAGTTTAACATGAAACAGCCCCGACATCACCATCACCAAACCCACCAGACTCCATGTAAATAATCACTACTTTTATCATCGTAAAACACACTTCATTACATGGAGTCTGGTGGAGATATGCTGCTCTATACACTAAAAGTAGTGATTATTTACATGGAGTCTGGTGGAGATATGCTAAAAGTAGTGATTATTTACATGGAGTCTACGCTGCTCTATACACGCTAAAAGTAGTGATTATTTACATGGAGTCTGGTGGAGATACGCTGCTCTATACACACTAAAAGTAGTGATTATTTACATGGAGTCTGGTGGAGATATGCTGCTCTATACACGCTAAAAGTAGTGATTATTTACATGGAGTCTGGTGGAGATACGCTGCTCTATACATGCTAAAAGTAGTGATTATTTACATGGAGTCTGGTGAACATTGGGGGAACATTGGGGGAACGTTGGGGGAACGTGGACCCTAGACCTACAGACCTGTTTGAGTTTCCTGTAGTGCTCCCCTGTGAGGGCGCGGGCGGGGCTGTAGTCCAGACACGGGACGATGGGGGGGAGGAGGGTTCCTCCGGCCGACGGGTTCATTCCACACTCCTCGTAGAAAGCACACAGGCCCGGCTCATGTTGGGCCTCCGACAGCCGCTGGGTGGAGGCCGGAGGAGGCATTAGTTATTAAAAGGGGAAATCCCATTATTAATCATTATTATTATCCCATTATTACATTATTAATGGCATTAATTATAATTAATTATCATGCCAGGAGAGGCAGAACAGGGAACACGAGAGAAGGAAGGTAGAAAGTAAAAGACAACAACAAAGAAACAAAAAAACAAGAACAACAAAAGTCAGAAAAATCTGGAAACAAGTTTTAGCAAAACTCATTTAATGACAAAAGTCCAAAATTCAGAAAACAAAGTTGAAAATAAATGTGCAGAAAAAAGAATTACGCAAAACAAATTACTTGAAAAGTTACAAAAAAAACACAAAAACTAATGAAAAGACATAAAAAAGTAAAGTTGGGAAAATGAAAAAGAAACAACAAAAACGTTTTTATTATTATTATTATGACTTATTATCTTGTTTTTTTGCAGTGTAAAGCAGAAGAATGAGCTTGTTTTTTATTATTATTATTATTATTATGATTTATTATCTTTTAGCAGAAGGAAACCATCTTACCACCCCAGTCAGAAGAGCGATCAGCGCTGCGACACGGACCATGGTTCCTGGGGTTCCTCAGAGTCCTCGGGTCCAGTTTGTAATGGAGTGTCTATTAATATTAATATTAAGATTAATATGACCATGAATCACTGGCGTCCTGTTGGAAGACACATGAGAGACAGCGGGGAGTCCGTCCGTCTGTCTGTGTTGGATTGGGACAGACAGGGACAGGGACGTCCTGCCGGGTCCAGGTCCTCTAACGTCACGTTATCTGGTGTGATGGAAACGAGCCAATCACAGCCCAGCATGGTCACTTCCTGTCTGATCATTAACAACCAGAGGAGGATCGGCTGCAGCAACCGCACCCAGTTATTCCCTCAGATATACATACATATACACATATATACATATAGACATATATAATATATACATATACACATATACACACACATATATATATATATGTAAAAAAGTGATAAAAACGTAAGAAGAAAAAAAGTCTACAAAAGTACACAAAACATATTGATCCTGAGGTTCATGACCTTTATACACTGCTGATATCAGCCGGCTCTCATCAAACACACCTGTTTCCTGGTGAAAGTCTTGTGTTTTCTCCTTAACTTCTCCAGGACATGAACACCTGTTTCCTGGTGAAAGTCTTGTGTTTTCTCCTTAACTTCTCCAGGACATGAACTCCTGTTTCCTGGTGAAAGTCTTGTGTTTTCTCCTTTTTCCAGGACATGAACACCTGTTTCCTGGTGAAAGTCTTGTGTTTTCTTAACTTCTCCAGGACATGAACTCCTTTTTCCTGGTGAAAGTCTTGTGTTTTCTCCTTAACTTCTCCAGGACATGAACACCTGTTTCCTGGTGAAAGTCTTGTGTTTTCTCCTTAACTTCTCCAGGACATGAACACCTGTTTCCAGGTGAAAGTCTTGTGTTTTCTCCTTAACTTCTCCAGGACATGAACTCCTGTTTCCAGGTGAAAGTCTTGTGTTTTCTCCTTAACTTCTCCAGGACATGAACACCTGTTTCCTGGTGAAAGTTTTCTCCTTCTTGAACACCTGTTTTTCTTGTGTTTTCTCCTTAACTTCTCCAGGACATGAAACCTTTTTCCTGGTGAAAGTCCTTTCCAGGACATGAACACCTGTTTCCTGGTGAAAGTCTTGTGTTTTCTCCTTAACTTCTCCAGGACATGAACACCTGTTTCCAGGTGAAAGTCTTGTGTTTTCTCCTTAACTTCTCCAGGACATGAACACCTGTTTCCAGGTGAAAGTCTTGTGTTTTCTCCTTAACTTCTCCAGGACATGAACACCTTTTTCCTGGTGAAAGTCTTGTGTTTTCTCCTTAACTTCTCCAGGACATGAACACCTTTTTCCAGGTGAAAGTCTTGTGTTTTCTCCTTAACTTCTCCAGGACATGAACACCTTTTCCTGGTGAAAGTCTTGTGTTTTCTCCTTAACTTCTCCAGGACATGAACACCTTTTTCCTGGTGAAAGTCTTGTGTTTTCTCCTTAACTTCTCCAGGACATGAACACCTGTTTCCTGGTGAAAGTCCTGTGTTTTCTCCTTAACTTGTCCAGGACATGAACACCTGTTTCCTCGTGAAAGTCTTGTGTTTTCTCCTTAACTTCTCCAGGACATGAACACCTGTTTCCAGGTGAAAGTCTTGTGTTTTCTCCTTAACTTCTCCAGGACATGAACACCTGTTTCCTGGTGAAAGTCTTGTGTTTTCTCCTTAACTTCTCCAGGACATGAACACCTGTTTCCTGGTGAAAGTCTTGTGTTTTCTCCGAAACATCCCCCCCGACCTCCTCTTTATACTCTCTCATACAGCAGCAGTCAATGTGATAATAATAGTAATAAATACGAGGAATATAAATATATTACAGAGCTTTAATGTTAACAGCGATATGTACGAATACTTTATTCATTCAATCATTAATTATATTAATATTACATTATGTATACTATACTATGACTTTTTATAAAAAAAATTTGACATACTATACTATGACTTTTTATACTTTTGACATACTATACTATGACTTTTGTTTACTTTTTTGACATACTATACTATGACTTTTTATGCTTTTTTCAACATACTATACATTGACTTTTTAGGACTTTTTGACATACTATACTATGATGTACTCTACTATGAATACTTCCTTATAAAAGTGTCATGGCAGCACGTTCCTGGGTCCCATCCTTCACTATCATATGATCTTAGTACATACTTATGTTATTATCTTATGTTATTATGTTATTATCTGCCGTGTGAAGGCCAGACTCCTTAATCTCGCGTCTCAGGGCCAAGGTGCACGAGGTGCATCTCTCTGTGATAAACTGAGAAGTTACAGGACAAGAATACGCTCGGGTTGTGTAGATAAGTCACGTCAACACGCACATGTTCGGAGCTAAAGGGTGAACACTGGATAACGTTAGGGTAAAAAATAATCATAATAATAAATGGTTCGTTTTGTTGACACATTAAAGTCAAAGGCTTTTACAGAGGAGACTTGGACCGTTTAGACATACTATACTATGATTTTTTAAATTTTTTGACATTTACTATGACTTTTCATGATTTTTTCGACATACTATAATGTGAATTTTGTTAACTTTTCTGCATACTATATTGTGACTTTATATAACTTCTGTCGACATACTATAATATTACTTTCTTTTACTTTTTTGACATACTATACTATGACTTTTTATTTCTTTTTTCAATGTACTGTGCTATGACTTTTGTCAACCCACAGACTCTCTCTCCGTCTCACTATATATACAGTGAGGAAAATAAGTATTTGAACACGCTGCTATTTTGCAAGTTCTCCCACTTAGAAATCATGGAGGGGTCTGAAATTGTCATCGTAGGTGCATGTCCACTGTGAGAGACATAATCTAAAAAAAACATCCAGAAATCACAATGTATGATTTTCTTTTTTTTCTTCATAATGTATGAATGGAGGTTGTTCCCCAAAATCTCGCAATACATGGCCCCGGTCATCCTCTCCTTAATACAGTGCAGTTGCCCTGTCCCAACTTCTCCAGGACATGAACACCTGTTTCCTGGTGAAAGTCGCTGAGGTAGTCAAACAACTTGATGAGATCCGTCCAGAAATGCTGAAAGCTCTGGGTGTGGGGGGGATGTCTTGGTTGACACGCCTCTTCAACATTGCATGGAAGTCTGGGACAGTGTCTAGGGAGTGGCAGACCGGGGTGGTGGTTCCCCTCTTCAAAAAGGGGGACCAGATGGTGTGTGCCAATTACAGGGGTATCACACTTCTCAGCCTCCCTGGTAAAGTCTACTCCAAGGTGCTGGAAAGGAGGGTTCGGCCGATAGTCGAACCTCGGATTGAAGAGGAACAATGCGGATTCTGGCCGTGGAACAACGGATCAGATCTTCACTCTCGCAAGGATCTTGGAGGGGGCCTGGGAGTATGCCCAACCAGTCTGCATGTGTTTTGTGGATCTGGAGAAGGCGTATGACCGGGTCCCCCGGGAGAAATTGTGGTAGCTGCTGCGGGAGTATGGGGTGAGGGGGTCCGGGCCATCCAATCTCTGTATGACCAAAGCGAGAGCAGTTCGGTAAATGTAAATGTAAATGTGCTGTATTTATATATCCTTTTCTAGTCTTAACGACTACTCAAAGCGCTTTTACATCATACAGGATACATTCACCATTCACACACATTCATACACTGTGGTGGCTGCCGTACAAGGTGCCATCTGCTCATCAGATACACACTCACACACATCTACACACCTGCTCATCAGATACACACTCACACACATCTACACACCTGCTCATCAGATAAACCTGCTCATCAGATACACACTCACATCTCACACCTGCTCATCAGATAAACATGCACACACATTCACACTCCGATGCGCAGCATCGGGGGCAACTCGGGGTTCAGTGTCTTGCCCAAGGACACTTCAACATGGGACTGCAGGGCCAGGGATTGAACCACCAACCTTCCAATTGGCAGGCAACCGCTCTACCGCTGAGCCACAGCCGCCGTTTGGTGGACTCGGGAACTCATCGCTGCTTTTTGCAGATGATGTGGTCCTGATGACATCATCGGTCTGTGACCTTCAGCACTCACTGGATCGGTTCGCAGCCGAGTGTGAAGCGGCTGGGATGAGGATCAGCACCTCTAAATCTGAGGCCATGGTTCTCAGCAGGAAACCGATGGAGTGCTTTCTTCAGGTAGGGAATGAGTAGAGCCGCTGCTCCTTCGCGTCGAAAGGAGCCAGTTGAGGTGGTTCGGGCATCTGGTGAGGATGCCTCCTGGGGGCCTCCCTAGGGAGGTGTTCCAGGCACGTCCAGCTGGGAGGAGGCCTCTGGGAAGACCCAGGACTAGGGAGAGATTATATCTCCAACCTGGCCTGGGAACGCCTCGGGATCCCCCAGTCGGAGCTGGTTGATGTGGCTCGGGAAAGGGAGGTTTGGGGTCCCCTGCTGGAGCTGCTGCCCCCGATACCGGATAAGCGGATGAAGATGGATGGATGGATGGATATTTTGAAGGCAGACTAACAGGTCTTTGAGGGTCAGAATTGTAGCTGATAGACAGGTGTTCAAATACTTATTTGCAGCTGTGTCAAATAAATAGTTAAAAATCATACATTGTGATTACTGGATTTTTTTTTTTTTTGATTATGTCTCTCACAGTGGACATGTACCTACGATGACAATTTCAGACCCCTCCATGATTTCTAAGTGGGAGAACTTGCAAAATAGCAGGGTGTTCAAATACTTATATTATGACTTATATAAGTCATAATATAAGTATTTATTAATAGTCTGCCTTCAAAATGTCCACCTCCACTCCATTTATTATCCTAAATTAGATGCACCTGTTTGAGGTCGTTAGCTGCATAAAGACACCTGTCCACCCCATACAATCAGTAAGAATCCAACTACTAACATGGCCAAGACCAAAGAGCTGTCCAAAGACACTAGAGACTAAATTGTCCACCTCCACAAGGCTGGAAAGGGCTACGGGGACATGTCCAAGCAGCTTGGTGAAAAAAGGTCCACTGTTGGAGCAATCATTAGAAAATGGAAGAAGCTAAACATGACTGTCAATCTCCCTCGGACAGGGGCTCCATGCAAGATCTCACCTCGTGGGGTCTCAATGATCCTAAGAAAGGTGAGAAATCAGCCCAGAACTACACGGGAGGAGCTGGTCCATGACCTGAAAAGAGCTGGGACCACCGTTTCCAAGGTTACTGTTGGTAATACACTAAGACGTCATGGTTTGAAATCATGCATGGCACGGAAGGTTCCCCTGCTTAAACCAGCACATGTCAAGGCCCGTCTTAAGTTTGCCAATGACCATTTGGATGATCCAGAGGAGTCATGGGAGAAAGTCATGTGGTCAGATGAGACCAAAATAGAACTTTTTCATCATAATTCCACTAATCGTGTTTGGAGGAAGAAGAATGATGAGGACCATCCCAAGAACACCATCCCTACTGTGAAGCATGGGGGGGGTAGCATCATGCTTTGGGGGTGTTTTTCTGCACATGGGACAGGGCGACTGCACTGTATTAAGGAGAGGAGGACCGGGGCCATGTATTGCGAGATTTTGGGGAACAACCTCCTTCCCTCAGTTAGAGCATTGAAGATGGGTCAAGGCTGGGTCTTCCAACATGACAATGACCCGAAGCACACAGCCAGGAGAACCAAGGAGGGGCTCTGGAAGAAGCAGATCAAGGTTCTGGGGGGGCCTAGCCAGTCTCCAGACCTAAACCCAATAGAGAATTTATGGAGGGAGCTCAAACTCTGTGTTTCTTACCAACAGCCCAGAAACCTGACTGATCTAGAGAAGATCTGTGTGGAGGAGTGGGCCAAAATCCCTTCTGCAGTGTGTCAAACCTGGTGAAGAACTACAGGAAACATTTGACCTCTGGAACTGCAAACAAAGGCTACTGGACCAAATATTAACATTGATTTTCTCAGGTGTTCAAATACTTATTTGCAGCTGTATCATACAAATAAATAGTTAAAAAATCATACATTGTGATTTCTGGATGTTTTTTTTTAGATTATGTCTCTCACAGTGGACATGCACCTACGAGGACAATTTCAGACCCCTCCATGATTTCTAAGTGGGAGAACTTGCAAAATAGCAGGGTGTTCAAATACTTATTTTCCTCACTGTATGTTTATGTGTATATGTGTCTGTGTATATTCAATTTCAATTCAATTCAATTCAATTCAATTCAATTTTATTTATAGTATCAATTCATAACAAGAGTTATCTCGAGACCCTTTACAGATAGAGCAGGTCTAGACCACACTCCAGAATTTACAAGGACCCAACAGGTCTAGTAGTTTCCTCCAGAGCAAGCAACAGTGCGACAGTGGCGAGGAAAAACTTCCTTTTAGGCAGAAACCTCGGACAGACCCAGACCCAGACCCAGGCCCAGACCCAGACCGGTTGGGGTTAAAATGAAGAGTGGCCAGTCCCAAAAAATAGTAGTTTGTAGTACACCCAGGGCACTGTGGGCCCAGACCCAGGCTCTTGGTAGGCAGGTGTCAGGACGACCGGTTGGGCTTAAAATGAAGAGTGGCAATAACAGTCCCAAAAAATAGTAGTTTGTAGTAGTTCATGGCATAGCAGGGCACTGTGGGCAGGACGTAGCAGGACACAGCAGGACGTAGCAGGGCGTAGCACGACGTAGCAGGACATAGCAGGATGTAACAGGACACAGCAGGACGTAGCAGGACGTAGCAGGGCGTAGCAGGACGTAGCAGGACACAGCAGGCAGCAGGACACAGCAGGACGTAGCAGGACACAGCAGGACGTTAGCAGAACGTAGCAGGATGTAACACACGTAGCAATTCATAACAAGAGTTATCTCGAGCAGGACGTAGCACAAGGGCGTAGCAGACGGCAGGACATAGCAGGATGTAGCAGGACATAGCAGGACCGTACCCAGACCCAGGTTCTTGGTAGGCGGTGGGCGACCAGCAGGAGTCCCGTAGCTAGTAGGACATAGCAGGGCACGTGTGGGCAGGGCGTAGCAGGCACAGCAGGACGTAGCAGGACATAGCAGGACGTAGCAGGGCGTAGCAGGGCGTAGCAGGACGGCAGCAGGACACAGCAGGACGTAGCAGGACACAGCAGGACGTAGCAGGGACATAGCAGGAGGACGTAGCAGGACATAGCAGGACGTAGCAGGACGTAGCAGGACGTAGCAGGGCGGCAGGGCAGCAGGGCACAGCAGGGCGTAGCAGGACATGTAAGCAGGGCACCAGCAGAGCAGGACATAGCAGGACCAGGGCGTAGCAGGGACAGCTGCTACCATAATTTTGGAGCCTCCCTGATCCGAGGAAACATGCTGGGAGAAAAAGAACATAAGGACTCCCCAGAGCTGGGTTAGTAACTAGGTTAGTAACTAGGTTAGTAACTAGGTTAGTAACAAGCATTTCTGGGACATGGATGCACACAAATGGAAAGATAGAAAGAGAGAGGAGAGAGGAGTTCAGTGTGTCAAAGGAAGTCCCCCAGCAGTCTAAAACTATTACAGCATAACTAAGAGAGTATATGTGTATATGTATATAGATATATGTGTATATGTATATAGATATGTGTATATGTACACTACCGCTCAAAAGTTTGGGGTCACATAGAAATCCCCATTGCACTCCATTGTAGACAGAATGCCAGCTGAGATCAGTTGCATTGTTTTTTTAACCAGGGCAGTAATCAGATTACATTATGTGCTTACATAATAGTAAAATGGTTCTCCAATGTTTTTCTAGTTTTTTATTTTTAAATGATAGATTAGTACACAGAATGTACCTTTGGAACATTGGATGAATGGTTGCTGGTAATGGGCAATGTAGATATTGCATTAAAGATCAGCCCCCCCACCCAAATTAGCAGGTATTCTGTCTATAATGGAGTGGTATGGAAATGTAGAAGTGACCCCAAACTTTTGACCGGTAGTGTATATAGATATATGTGTATATGTACAGTATAATCCAGACACAGAATGTTAGATATAGGGAATAATTGGATATCTATGTCTTGAATCATTCTGCTTTTACAGAGGGAACCCCCCCTCCGCCCAGTGTGACGGAGTTTATTAACAACCAAATATCTGAATGAGTTGTTGGTGATCTGACCTTCAGATTATAAACAGCGTCCTCTCTTATCAGCTTTGTTTATGGACTGTCCCTGTGCTGTGGACTCTGACATCCGTCCAGAGCGTCTCCTAGGAGACGAGCCCTCAAACATCTGCACACCCCCATCAATCAGCCCACACCTACTTCATCTAACCCTTTAAATATATAAAAACCTCAGGTGCAGTCAGGGTTGGGCAATCTTAACGATCGTAATGACTTCATTCAAAAAATTATCTTCATCTTTTTGAATGAATAATATTTCATAAATAAATGTTCTTCCTTAAAATACAGGGGGACATAAGTATACACCCCCCTATGTTAAAATACAGGGACATAAGTATACACCCCCCTATGTTAAAATACAGGGGACATAAGTATACACCCCCCTATGTTAAAATACAGTAACATAAGTATCCACCCCCCTATGTTAAAATACAGGGGCATAAGTATCCACCCCCTATGTTAAAATACAGGGGCATAAGTATACACCCCCTATGTTAAAATACAGGGGCATAAGTATACACCCCCCTATGTTAAAATACAGGGGGCATAAGTATACACCCCCTATGTTAAAATACAGGGGACATAAGTATACACCCCCTATGTTAAAATACAGTAACATAAGTATACACCCCCTATGTTAAAATACAGGGGACATAAGTATCCACCCCCTATGTTAAAATACAGGGGCATAAGTATACACCCCCTATGTTAAAATACAGGGGGCATAAGTATACACCCCCTATGTTAAAATACAGGGGCATAAGTATACACCCCCTATGTTAAAATACAGGGGCATAAGTATACCCCCCTATGTTAAAATACAGGGGCATAAGTATACACCCCCTATGTTAAAATACAGGGGCATAAGTATACACCCCCTATGTTAAAATACAGGGGCATAAGTATACACACCCCCTATGTTAAAATACAGGGGCATAAGTATACCCCCCCCCTATGTTAAAATACAGGGGCATAAGTATCCACCCCCTATGTTAAAATACAGGGGGCATAAGTATACACCCCCCTATGTTAAAATACAGGGGCATAAGTATACACCCCTATGTTAAAATACAGGGGCATAAGTATACACACCCCTATGTTAATGTTAAAATACAGGGGCATAAGTATACACCCCTATGTTAAAATACAGGGGCATAAGTATACACCCCCTATGTTAAAATACAGGGGCATAAGTATACACCCCCTATGTTAAAATACAGGGGGCATAAGTATACACCCCCTATGTTAAAATACAGGGGCATAAGTATACACCCCCTATGTTAAAATACAGGGGCATAAGTATACACCCCCTATGTTAAAATACAGGGGTAGCATAAGTATCCCCCCCTATGTTAAAATACAGGGGGCATAAGTATACACCCCCCCTATGTTAAAATACAGGGGCATAAGTATACACCCCCTATGTTAAAATACAGGGGCATAAGTATACACCCCCTATGTTAAAATACAGGGGCATAAGTATACACCCCCCTATGTTAAAATACAGGGGACATATAACCCTCCTGTTGTCATTGGGTCCGCTTGACCTATAAGTATACAGTACGTTATTTTTATATTATATTATCAATCATGTTATTTTAGGTAATTCAAAAGAACATTGATATAGGGAAACATGGGGGCAACATGGGGACAACATGAGGACGACATGAGGACAACACGGGGACAACATGAAGACAACATGCTAACCTAGCTCTGGGGAGTCCTTATGTTCTTTTTCTCCCAGCATGTTCGGATCAGGGAGGCTCCAAAATCATGGTAGCAGCTGTCGCCATGGTCCCGCTACATGCTCCCTTCCCTGCCACGATCTGCAGTGCCCAGCTACGTCCTGCTACATCCTGCTACGTCCTGCTACGTCCTACTGTGTCCTGCTACGTCCTACTACGTCCTGCTACGCCCTGCTACGTCCTGCTACGTCCTGCTGTGTCCTACTACGTCCTGCTACGTCCTGCTGTGTCCTGCTACGTCCTACTACGTCCTGCTACATCCTGCTATGCCCTGCTACGTCCTGTTACATCCTGCTACGCCCTGCTACGTCCTGTTACATCCTGCTGTGCCCTGCTACGTCCTGCTACGCCCTGCTACGTCCTGTTACATCCTGCTGTGTCCTACTACGTCCTACTACGTCCTGCTACGCCCTGCTACGTCCTGCTGTGTCCTGCTGTGTCCTACTACGTCCTGCTGTGTCCTGCTACATCCTACTACGTCCTGCTACATCCTGCTACGCCCTGCTACGTCCTGTTACATCCTGCTGTGCCCTGCTACGTCCTGCTACGCCCTGCTACATCCTGCTACGTCCTGCTACGCCCTGCTACGTCCTGTTACATCCTGCTGTGCCCTGCTACGTCCTGCTACGCCCTGCTACATCCTGCTACACCCTGCTACGTCCTGTTACATCCTGCTGTGCCCTGCTACATCCTGCTACGTCCTGCTACGTCCTGCTGTGCCCTGCTACATCCTGCTACATCCTGCTACGTTCTGCTACGTCCTGCTACATCCTGCTATGTCCCTGTCCTGCTGTGCCCTGCTACGTCCTGCTACATCCTGCTGTGTCCTGCTACGTCCTACTACGTCCTGCTACATCCTGCTACGCCCTGCTACGTCCTGTTACATCCTGCTGTGCCCTGCTACGTCCTGCTACGCCCTGCTACATCCTGCTACGCCCTGCTACGCCCTGTTACATCCTGCTGTCCTGCTGTGCCCTGCTACGTCCTGCTACATCCTGCTATGTCCTGCTACGTCCTGCCTGCTACGTCCTGTTACATCCTGCTGTGCCCTGCTACATCCTGCTACATCCTGCTATGTCCTGCTACGTCCTGCTACTACGTCCTGCTACATCCTGCTATGTCCTGCTATGTCCTGCTGTGCCCTGCTACGCCCTGCTATGAACTACTACAACGCCCTACTACATCCTGCTATTATTATTATGTTTTATTTTATTTTTTACGCCCTGCTGGTTCCTGCTACTCCTTCTATTGTACATCCCAACCGCCCTGCCAGACCCTGCCTACATCCTGCTGTGCCCTGGGTCTGGCCCTGCTGACCGCCCTGTTACATCCTGGACGTTTTCCTACGCCCTGTCGCCCTGTTACATCCTGCTGTGCCCTGCTACGACCTGCTGTGCCCTGCTACGTCCTGCTACGTTCTGCTACGTCCTGCTACATCCTGCTATGTCCTGCTACATCCTGCTATGTCCTGCTATGTCCTGCTATGTCCTGCTATGCCATGAACTACTACAAACTATTATTATTATTATTAATTTTTATTTTTATTTTTTTATTTTTTTCTGACTGTTATTGCCACTCTTCATTGTAACCCCAACCGGTCGTCAGACACCGCCTACCAAGAGCCTGGGTCTGGGTCTGGGTGTGGGCCCGGGTCTGGGTCTGTCCGAGGTTTCTGCCTAAAAGGAAGTTTTTGGGGGCCACTGTCGCCATGGGCTTGCTCTGGAGGAAACTACTAGACCTGTTGGGTCCTTGTAAATTCTGGAGTGTGGTCTAGACCTGGTCTATCTGTAAAGGGTCTCCAGATAACTCTTGTTGTGAATTGATACTATAAATAAAATTGAATTGAATTGAACATGGGGGCAACATGAAGACATGGGGGCAACATGAAGACAACATGAGGACAACATGAGGACAACATGAGGGAAACATGAAGACAACATGAGGACAACATGAGGACAACATGGGGGCAACATGAGGGAAACATGAAGACAACATGAGGACAACATGAGGACAACATGGGGGCAACATGAGGACAACATGGGGGTTAAAGATGGTTGAAAAACCCAGAAAAAAGTGACTAATTCAAAAAAAGACGAAAACCAAAAACTGTTTTTACCCAGAAATCCAAAACGTTGCAGGAAGACAACACGAAGGGTAACGATGCATTTTCCTTTTTCATTTCCATAATTAGAGATTAGATAATTAGAGATTAGATAATTAGAGATTAGATAATTAGAGAGATTAGATAATTAGAGATTAGATAATTAGAGAGATTAGATAATTAGAGAGATTAGAAAATTAGAGAGATTAGTTAGAGAGATTACATAATTAGAGATTAGAAAATTAGAGATTAGATAATTAGAGAGATTAGATAATTAGAGATTAGATAATTAGAGAGATTAGATAGAGAGATTAGATAATTAGAGAGATTAGAAAATTAGAGATTAGAGAGATTAGAAAATTAGAGAGATTAGATAATTAGATATTAGATAATTAGAGAGAGTAGATAGAGAGATTAGATAATTAGAGAGATTAGATAGAGAGATTAGATAATTAGAGAGATTAGATAATTAGAGAGATTAGATAATTAGAGATTAGCTCCTCTTTCTCTTTAAAAACCAAAGCCTGAGAGAATTTAGTGAATTTATTCCAGAAACTGAACATTCATCAGGACAAAACATCGTAACTGCTATAAAACTAAAGGTGAAAACAAAGGAAACACATGGCTCGTTAGCGTTAGGACATATGAGGACATTTTAGGACATTTTAAGGACATTAGTATTAAAGAAGGTACAAATAAAAGTTATAAAGCTGCAACCGACCCACGATAAATCGACCAATCTGACGATTATTAACCGTTTGTCCACAAAAAGTCAGAAAACAGCAAAAAAATGTCTTCAGTTTTTCGAAATGTCTTCTGTCCAAAAATAAAATAAAAATCAGTTCAATATGACACGTAACAAAAGAAGAAGAGGCTGAAAACGACATTTTCTGATTTTCTTAGACTGAACGATTAATCGATGTCTAAATAATTAATTATTAATTATTTTTCTGTTGATTTCTCAAAGGATCTTTCAGCTGTTACTAGGCAACAATGTCTTCAGTTGAGGGGTTGAGAATTTGTCACCGTGTGTATGTGTGTACGTCTATGTGTGTATGTGTGTACGTCTATGTGTGTGTGTATGTGTGTACGTCTATGTGTGTGTATGTGTGTGTGTCTATACGTCTATGTGTGTGTCTGTGTGTCTATGTGTGTGTGTGTGTACGTCTATGTGTGTGTGTCTGTGTGTGTACGTCTATGTGTGTGTGTCTGTGTGTGTCTATGTGTGTGTACGTCTATGTCTGTGTGTGTCTGTGTGTGTACGTCTGTGTGTGTCTGTGTGTACGTCTATGTGTGTGTGTCTGTGTGTGTGTCTATGTGTGTGTGTGTGTACGTCTATGTGTGTGTGTCTGTGTGTGTACGTCTATGTGTGTGTGTGTGTGTGTGTGTGTGTGTCTGTGTGTGTCTGTGTGTGTCTGTGTGTGTGTACGTCTATGTGTGTGTGTCTGTGTACGTCTATGTGTGTGTCTGTGTGTACGTCTATATGTGTGTGTGTCTGTGTGTGTGTGTCTGTGTGTGTACGTCTATGTGTGTGTGTCTGTGTGTACTTCTATGTGTGTGTGTCTGTGTGTGTACGTCTATGTGTGTGTGTCTGTGTGTGTACGTCTATGTGTGTGTGTCTGTGTGTGTCTGTGTGTGTACGTCTATGTGTGTGTGTCTGTGTGTACGTCTATGTGTGTGTGTCTGTGTGTGTACGTCTATGTGTGTGTGTCTGTGTGTGTACGTCTATGTGTGTGTGTCTGTGTGTGTACGTCTATGTGTGTGTGTCTGTGTGTGTGTCTGTGTGTGTACGTCTATGTGTGTGTGTCTGTGTGTGTACGTCTATGTGTGTGTGTATATATGCTCATCGAGTATCCAACAGATTTCTGATCACTGCAGCTTTAAAAAAAAAAACAATAAAATAATAAAAACAAAACATGCAACGTCTCCAAAAGGTCAGAAAGTAACGTTAAAACCCAGCGAGGTGGACCCGGACCCTTCAGAACCGGCGCTGCTTGTTGGGTCCGTAGTCCCCGGGGCTGGGGAGGCCCCTGGCGAAGCCCCCGGGGCCCCCGCCCCCCCCGCCGGGCATGTTGGCGCCGTTCCCCGGGCCCGGCATCATGGCGGGGGTGTCGGCGGCGCCGGCCGGGCCGGGCCCCCCCAGAGAGTTCCTGTTCATGGCGCCCATGTGCATCCTCATCTCCTGCTCTCTGTTGTCAGGGAAGTTTCCACGGAAACCGTCCTGCTGACGCTTGATCATCTCGTCGTCGCGGCGACGGCGCTCCTCCTCCTGCCGCAGCTCCGCCTGCTTCCTCTTCTGCACCTCCTGGTTGTGGAGCTCCTCCATCCGCCGCAGCTCCTCCTGCCGTCGCAGCAGGTCCTGGCGCATCAGCATCACCTGGGGGGGCAGGGGGGTCATTAGAAAGTCTCTGCCTGTCTGTCTGTCTCTCTATATCTGTCTGTCTGCCTGTCTCTGTCTCTCTGTCTGTCTGTCGCATCACCTTGGGTCATGGGAGGTTCATAAGAGAGTAGCTTGGTCTGCCTGTCTGTCTTTCTCTCTCTCTAACTGTCTGTGTGTCAGCCTGTGTCTCTCTGTTTGTCCCTCTGTCTCTCTGCCTTCCTGTCTCTCTGCCTGTTGCATCAGCATCACCTGGGGTCATGGGGGGTTCATTAGAGTAGGTAGGTTGGTCTGCCTGTCTGTGTCTCTCTCTGCCCGTCTGTCCATCTGTCTCTCTGCCCGTCTGTCCATCTGTCTCTCTCTCTGCCTGTCTAGTATCTGACCAATCAGCTTGCTAGCCCTGCTGCTGTCCAGACCCGGACCCTGGGACCCTGGCATGCATCATGTTTGACATTTATGGCAAAGGACCCCCCCCCACCCCGAATACCCCCAGCCCCCCCTTCTTCAACAGCTTTTTGACATCTGTGTCCCTTGTATTCAATGTTTTTGTTGTTTTTAGCCAACATTCTGCAGATTCCCCCTCCTGTGTTTCTTGCCCCAGCCCCCCAACATGTCCCCCCCCCCCCCCCACCTGGTGCTCGTGGCGGGCCGCCTCCATCTCGGCCTCCAGCTTCTCCTGCGCCTCCTTCATGTTGCGCTCCACCATCTCGTACTGCTGCTTCTCCATCTCCATCAGCGCCTTCCAGCGCATCGCGTACTCGTACTCAAAGGAGCCGGGCTGGGGGCGAAGCGGGGGGCCTGCTCCCGCTCTGGGGGGGGGAGAGACACGGGGGGGGGAGAGAGAGGGGGGGGGGGGAGACACATCTCTAGGGTCACTGGATGCACCACAATGAAGTTCTGATATAGACATGCATATAAATATATATACCAGCTGACAAGGCTGACTGCCTGTGTGATACGTACCTGTTAGTTCTTGTGCATGTGTGTATGTATATATATATATATATGTATGTGTGTGTGTGTGTGTGTGTTAACAATATATAGTCATACATCCCCAACATACACAAGCCTTTAACTCCTTTGGGACACACACACACACACACACAGAGGTACTGCTGGTCCCCCCCCCCCACCTTTGTGGTACTGCTGGTCCCCCCCCCCCCCTTTGTGGTACTGCTGGTCCCCCCCCCCCACCTTTGTGGTACTGGCTGGTGCTGGTCCCCCACCCCCCCCACCTTTGTGGTACTGCTGGTTCTTGTTGATGATCTTCTCGGACAGCCCCTCCTCCTCGTCCAGCTGCTCCATCGGCTCCACGGTCACGGGCCGCGGGAACGCGGTCAGCAGGTACGCGCCGTCGCTGCACTTATCCAGCGCCTTGCGCGCGGCGGGCTTGGACGTGTACTCCACGATCCCCTTCCCCGTGGGCCGGCCCCGGTCGTCCACGATCACCACGGCCCTCTCGATCTGCCCGAACGCCGCGAACGCCTCCTCCAGCAGCTCGTTGGACACGAAGTCCGGCAGGTTCCGCACCGCCAGCGCGGCGCCGTGCGTCGCGAAGCGGACGCGGATCGGCCTGCCGCGGAACGCCGCGTCGTCCAGCTCGGCGCGGGCGATCTCGGCGATGATCCGGGTCTCCAGCCGGATGAAGCCGAACCCGCGCTCCTTGTTGATGAAGATCTCGTTGGCCTTGCCGTACTTGGCGAACAGCTTCTCCAGGTCCTCCTCCGTGACCCCGGTGGGGAGGTTCCCCACGAAGAGCCGGCTCCGCTGCGTGAACGTCTTCTCCCCGGGCTTCCGGAAGCCCTGCAGGTCCAGGGTCAGGGCCTCGTTGGCCCGGCTGGGCTCGGGCTGCTGCCCGTTGGTCCCCCCTCCGGGTCTCCGGGTGGAGCCGCCATGGTTCTGCTGGGCCCGGGTTCCCTGCATGGTCTCGGGTGGTCTTGCGGTGATGGACGACGCGGAGAAGGCGCACAAAGAAGCTCTGCGTGCGGGGACAGGAGAAAATGGCGGCGACGTCGACGCTGCGTGCGTACGTGCGTGCGTACGTACGTACGTGCTGCTGCGACGCTACTGTGACGTCAGTTCCGCGCGACTCGGTGAAATGTGAATGGGTGACGTCTCAAGTTTTTATTTTTATTGTTTATCTTTTTACAAATTCTCCTGATGCCGACTGTTCAATAAATGCTCACCATGTTTGTAAAATTTAAAGATGATAATAAAAAAAAGACAAAAAAAGTGAATGGGTGACGTCAGCTACCCGGCCGAGAAAAAAAGAATAAAAAAATAAAAAATAAAATATATATATATATATATATATATATATATATATATATATATATATATACAGGTTTATGCATAGGCATATTAAAGACATTATTGTGGCACTTTGTTATGTCTATGGGTTTATGTGTTGCTGGCGGTTTCTCGCGAGAATAAGCGTTCACACGTTGCTTTCAGGTGGTGCAGGAATAATCGGAAAAATGAGCTTCCCGCTGGGAAAATTCCCAAAACAGGTGTTTTTTTTTTAAATATTCGGGTAAAACTGTCACGCGCCCACACACACACCAAAACACACTCATTAATTATAGCGCGGTCTAGACCTGCTCTACCTGTAGATATATACATTATAATAATACTACTCAATACTAACTGTACTCTTACGTTTCTGTATGGAAATGTGTTCATAATTCAAAAATGTTTTTATCTTAATTTGAGTTATCTTTGTATTCATTTTCTTTAGAATATATATAGATTTTTTATGTTATTTTGTATTATTTTCTTTTTCTTTGCAGCGTGCTATTGTTTCCCACACTGCGAGGAGCACTTAAATGCAGCATAGACTGTGACGTTTCCGCGGGAACTGTTTCTTCTTCTCGGTGTGTTGACAGCAGGACCGCCGAAATCTGGAGATATAACTTCATATCAGGTTTAATATCTGGTTTCATATCTGGTTTAATATCTGGTTTCATATCTGGTTTCATATCTGGACTCCCTCTCCGAAGGTAAGATCCGTCACGTCATTAACCCACGCGCTAAAACACGAGTTTGCAAACAAAACAGACACGTTTCTACTCTCAACATTATACTGCGGTCAAGCCAGCCGACGCTTAATTTGTAGTGCGCTCTTTTACCGGAAAATATGGTAAATGCGTTCTAACGGCCCAGCTCGACTAGCGAACAATACACATGCGACTACTTCCGGGTTTCAAAATAAGGTGTTAATATAAAGTACATTTAAAACAAGATTAATGGATTATTTTCACCACAAGTTAAAAATACGTAGCCCTTGTCTGTCCCTTATACAATTCCAATAAATTGTGAAATAGTGTAGTAGAGATTATTTACATGGAGTCTGGTGGAGATATGTGGAGATTATTTACATGGAGTCTGGTGGAGATATGC
>CM049375.1:400000-420000 GCA_026937815.1 Etheostoma perlongum | reverse complement strand
TGTGTGTCTCCGTGTGTGTCTCTGTCTCCGTGTGTGTGTCTGTGTGTGTGTCTCCGTGTCCCCCAGGTTCCTGGGGACGTCGGGCCAGACCGTGTGGGACATCCAGAAGTACAGCAGCCTGGAGGACCACCTGGACATCCTGGAGGAGACGCTGCGGCTGCGACACCTCGCCCCGACGGCGCCGGACACGCTGGGTCAGTTTCGCTCCGGCAACGCATATATATATATATATATATATATATATATATATATATATATATATATATATATATATATATATAAAAATTTAATTAGTTAAATATCTTTACAATAAAGAGTCAATTGTTTTGGAGGAAAAACCCAGAATATTTTGAGAAAAAAGTTGCATTTTTCTAAAACTCGACGTTTTTGTGGGAAAATTCTGAATTTCAAAATAAAAGTCCTTTAATAACTCATTGTTTTCTGCGTTTCCGTCGACGGTTGGGACCGCGAGGCCAGAGCTGACTCTTTAAGGTTCTCATCCATATTTCAGAGAGAAGTCGAGACGCGGAGACACGTCCACCTCGCGATGTCCTCCCATCAAAATCAAAATCAACGCTTTAATTTTTAAAAGCTTTTCTTTAGTCTTTGTTTTTCAACACTAACTCGTTAACTTTAGTTTTACAGTTATTTTTGGAATTTAAACCTCATTTATAGGAAATTATACCTAATAAATAAATAAATAAATAATGGTGTGTGTGTGTGTGTGTGTGTGTGTTCTCAGGCTGTTACCCGTTCTACCAGACGGACCCGTTCATCCTGGACGAGTGTCCCCACGTCTACTTCAGCGGCAACGCCCCCGTCTTCAGGTCCAAGGTCATCCAAGGTCAGTGGCTGTTGGGCTAAAAATGGACAAATTATTCACATTAATATTCACTTTATTATTATTATTATTATTATTATTATTATTTCAGCTTTATTACCAGGGGTCCAAGCCCGAGGCGTCCTGTCTTCTGTAGATAACGCGTGGTTTCATCAGTATCACTTCATTCAGATGTGTCCACGGAGACATGTCTCCTAGTGTCCACGGAGACATGTCTCCTGGCCCGACTACCCTGCCCGACTGGTCTGACTACTTCCTGTGGTGTCCTGCGTCCACGGAGACATGTCTCCTAGTGTCCACGAAGACATGTCTCCGGGCCCGACTACTTCCTGTGGTGTCCTGCAGGTGCTAGTGTCCACGGAGATATGTCTCCGGGCCCGACTACTTCCTGTGGTGTCCTGCAGGTGCTAGTGTCCACGGAGACATGTCTCCTAGTGCCCACGGAGACATGTCTCCTGGCCCGACTACTACCTGTGGTGTCCTGCAGGTTCTAGTGTCCACGGAGACATGTCTCCAGGCCTGACTACTTCCTGTGGTGTCCTGCAGGTACTAGTGTCCACGGAGACATGTCTCCTAGTGCCCACGGAGACATGTCTCCTGGCCTGACTACTTCCTGTGGTGTCCTGCAGGGGCTAGTGTCCACGGAGACATGTCTCCGGGCCCGACTACTTCCTGTGGTGTCCTGCAGGTGCTAGTGTCCACGGAGAAATGTCTCCAGGCCTGACTACTTCCTGTGGTGTCCTGCAGGAGCTAGTGTCCATGGAGACATGTCTCCCGGCATGACTACTTCCTGTGGTGTCCTGCAGGTTCTAGTGTCCACGGAGAAATGTCTCCAGGCCTGACTACTTCCTGTGGTGTCCTGCAGGTGCTAGTGTCCACGGAGACATGTCTCCGGGCCCAACTACTTCCTGTGGTGTCCTGCAGGTGCTAGTGTCCACGGAGACATGTCTTCTAGTGTCCACGGAGACATGTCTCCTAGGGTCCACGGAGACATGTCTCCTGGCCTGATTACTTCCTGTGGTGTCCTGCAGGTTCTAGTGTCCACGGAGAAATGTCTCCTGGCCTGACTACTTCCTGTGGTGTCCTGCAGGTTCTAGTGTCCACGGAGAAATGTCTCCAGGCCTGACTACTTCCTGTGGTGTCCTGCAGGAGCTAGTGTCCACGGAGACATGTCTCCCGGCATGACTACTTCCTGTGGTGTCCTGCAGGTTCTAGTGTCCACGGAGAAATGTCTCCAGGCCTGACTACTTCCTGTGGTGTCCTGCAGGTGCTAGTGTCCACGGAGACATGTCTCCGGGCCCAACTACTTCCTGTGGTGTCCTGCAGGTGCTAGTGTCCACGGAGACATGTCTTCTAGTGTCCACGGAGACATGTCTCCTAGTGTCCACGGAGACATGTCTCCTGGCCTGATTACTTCCTGTGGTGTCCTGCAGGTTCTAGTGTCCACGGAGAAATGTCTCCAGGCCTGACTACTTCCTGTGGTGTCCTGCAGGTACTAGTGTCCACGGAGACATGTCTCCGGGCCCGACTACTTCCTGTGGTGTCCTGCAGGTACTAGTGTCCACGGAGACATGTCTCCGGGCCCGACTACTTCCTGTGGTGTCCTGCAGGTGCTAGTGTCCACGGAGACATGTCTCCGGGCCCGACTACTTCCTGTGGTGTCCTGCAGGTGCTAGTGTCTACGGAGACATGTCTCCTAGTGTCCACGAAGACATTGCTCCTGGCCTGACTACTTCCTGTGGTGTCCTGCAGGTGCTGGTGTCCACTGAGACATTTCTCTGGGCCCGACTACTTCCTGTGGTGTCCTGCAGGAGCTAGTGTCCACGGAGACATGTCTCCGGGCCTGACTACTTCCTGTGGTGTCCTGCAGGTACTAGTGTCCACGGAGACATGGTCTCCGGGCCCGACTACTTCCAGTGGTGTCCTGCAGGTGCTAGTGTCTACGGAGACATGTCTCCTAGTGTCTACGGAGACATTGCTCCTGGCCTGACTACTTCCTGTGGTGTCCTGCAGGTGCTGGTGTCCACCATTTCTCTGGGAGACATGGTGTCCTGCAGTGCTAGTGTCCACGGAGACATGTCTCCCGGCCTGACTACTACCTGTGGTGTCCTGCAGGTTCTAGTGTCCACGGAGACATGTCTCCAGGCCTGACTACTTCCTGTGGTGTCCTGCAGGTGCTAGTGTCCACGGAGACATGTCTCCGGGCCCGACTACTTCCTGTGGTGTCCTGCAGGTGCTAGTGTCTATGGAGACATGTCTCCTAGTGTCCACGAAGACATTGCTCCTGGCCTGACTACTTCCTGTGGTGTCCTGCAGGTGCTGGTGTCCACTGAGACATTTCTCTGGGCCTGACTACTTCCTGTGGTGTCCTGCAGGAGCTAGTGTCCACGGAGACATGTCTCCGGGCCTGACTACTTCCTGTGGTGTCCTGCAGGTACTAGTGTCCACGGAGACATGTCTCCTGGCCCGACTACTTCCTGTGGTGTCCTGCAGGTGCTAGTGTCCACGGAGACATGTCTCCTAGTGTCCACGAAGACATGTCTCCTGGCCTGACTACTTCCTGTGGTGTCCTGCAGGTGCTAGTGTCCACGGAGACATGTCTTCTAGTGTCCACGGAGACATGTCTCCTAGTGTCCACGAAGACATGTCTCCTGGCCTGACTACTTCCTGTGGTGTCCTGCAGGTTCTAGTGTCCACGGAGATATGTCTCCTGGCCTGACTACTTCCTGTGGTGTCCTGCAGGTGCTAGTGTCCACGGAGACATGTCTCCGGGCCTGACTACTTCTTGTGGTGTCCTGCAGGTGCTGAGGGACAGGAAGTCCTCCTGGTCTGCGTCCCGGCCTTCAGCAGCAGCCAGACGGCGTGTCTGGTCAACCTGAGGACGCTGAGCTGCGAGCCGCTCGTCTTCTCGGCGTTCTCCGCCGGCGGGGGGGAGACGGACGTCGTCCACTGAGGGTCCAACACTCGTCTCTTCTTCTGCTGATGAACTGTGGAGACTACGGCAGCACCGCTGAGGGGGGAGACACAAGACTGTGTGTGTGTGTGTGTGTGTGTGTGTGTGTGTGTGTGTGTGTGTGTGTGTGTGTGTGTGTGTGTGTGTGTGTGTGTGTGTGTGTGTGTGTGTGTGTGTGTGTGTGTGTGTGTGTGTGTGTGTGTGTGTGTGTAAAAAGAGACAGGTTTTGTGTATCAACGCGCCTTTATTTTGAAAAATGCCTCTCCTCCAGCTGTCCCCACACTGTAAAAAAAACATCTGTGCTGTCACTTTTCACAATAAAAGCCTTCCTGGAGCAAGAGAAGACGAACCTGTGTCATAATGAAGGTAAAGTAATGGAGACACTCGCTTACATGCACATCCTGTTCCTGTTTTATTCTGAAAAACACCAACTTCCTCTAAGCTGTTTAAATGCTAATGTGAGAATATTCCAATAATATTTGAATAATTTTCCAGCGTCTTTCAGAAAAAAAGTGACAAGAATGTCTCAAAGAAACGTTGAAAACGTACCCAAAAACTTAAAAAAGAATTTAGGAATAAGACAAAAAAATAAACAAAGAAGCTTGAAAGACTTTAAAAAAAAAATTAAAACAACTTCAAAATAAAAGTATGTGTGTGTTTTAACAACAATAATAACAACATAAATGTGGATGTAAGCATAGTCGGTGTGGGGGGGCTGATGTGGGGTCAGGGGGGGCAGGGGGCGTGGGGAGGCGTGGGGGGCGTGGGGGGCAGACGTGGGGTCAGGGGGGCGTGGGGTCAGGGGGGCGGGGGGGGGCAGACGTGGGGTGGGGGGGGCGTGGGGGGGGCTGACTAATAGTCATCGACCTTGTACTCGTAGTTAAAATCCAAGATGGAGTCTGTGAACCCGCCGGGCGTGGAGGACTGCCCCTCCCCCCCGAACCACGAGTCGTACCAGGAAGTGGTCGGCTCCGGCGTTGTGGGGGGGGCTGTGGTTGTCGGCGGTAACGCCGTCGACGACCGCAGTAATCTCAGGCGGCGGAGTCGAGCCAAGCGGAACCGCCGCCGCCGCTCGGCGAGGACCGATGAACTCTGGGAAGGGTTGTTGTTGTTGTTGTTGTTGAGAGCACGCCTGTTGCCGCTAGCAACCGCCGGGCTCTGCGCGCGGTTGTTGCCGTAGCTGACTCGAATCGGCCGGTTGCCACGGAGAGCCAAAATCTGCAAAGGAACCAAGAAAGAAGATTTTAACAACGTGCACGTTATGGAACGTTATCTGATTCATGTCTCGCGACAAAAAAACTTAAAAAGTTAAAAAAAGGGACAAAAACATGGTTGTTCAGGTGTGTTCATGGGTAAGAAAAAAAAACAAAAAAAAAACATTGTTCAGGTGTGTTCATGGTCCTGTTGAGAGTGTATTCATGGTGTATTCATGGTGTGTTCATGGTGTGTTTATGGTGTATTCATGGTGTGTTCATGGTGTGTTGTGTTCATGGTGTGTTCAGGTTGTGTTCAAGGTCCTATTCATGGTGTGTTGAGGGTGTGTTCATGGTGCGTTCAGGGACCTGTTTGATGCGGTCCCAGTTGGACTTGGCCAGGTTGAAGCTGCAGGCCGTGGCCCCCGGCTGGTAACCCACCACACACAGCTTGGTGACGGGGGAGAAGCCGTCAGCTCGAGCCGTCACCCGGTACTCCCCCGGGTTCAGCAGCCGCCAGTAGTCCCCCGTCGGAGCTGCAGTCGGGGGGGGGGGGGGGAGAGGGGGGGGGAGAGGGAGAGGGAGAGAGAAACAATGCCCCCAAAAAGATTCTTAATGAAAGAAATTAAAACTTGTTTTAATTTAATTTAACATCGGCAACTTTCCTTCTTTAGCGTTTAGCTTAGCACAGCTGCCCCCCCCCACCTGTGGTGACGTCGTGGTTGATTCCCTCCACGGACACGGTGGCGTTGGCGATGGCGTTGCCCTGCTCATCCTTCACAATGCCTCTGATGCCGCGATGCACCTGGAGACGGGGGGGGGGGATGTTAACATGAATGAGATGTTAATATCCACCACCTATAGGATTATGAGGACCACCTATAGGATTATGAGGACCACCTATAGGATTATGAGGACCACCAGACTAAGACTGTGTTTGACCCCCTTCCTCATTGACTCAACAAGGAGCTGAAAGCATTCTTTAGAGATGTCGGCCATATTGAGAGGAGAGCATCTTGCAGTTGATGGAGATTTGTGGGATCACATCCAGGGCACGAAGCTCCCGTAGTCCAGGTTGAGATCTGGTGACTGGGGGGGCCATTTTAGTACAGGTTGAGATCTGGTGACTGGGGGGGCCATTTTAGTACAGGTTGAGATCTGGTGACGGGGGGGGCATTTTAGTCCAATGACCTCATCGTCATGTTGAAGAAACCAGTTGTAAATGATGTGAGCTTTATGACATGGTGCATTATCCTGCTGGAAGTAGCCATCAGAGGACGGGGACATAAAGGGACGGACATGGTCATAAACCAGGCTCAGGCAGGCCGGGCATTTAAACCATGCCCAGTGGCACTAAGAGGCCTAAAGTGGACCAAGAAAACCTCCCCCCACACCATTACACCACCACCACCAGCCTGCACAGTGGTAACAAGGCATGATGGATCCATGTTCTCATTCTGACTCCACCATCTGAAGGTCTCAACAGAAACCAGACTCATCAGACCAGGCAACATCTTTCCAGTCTTCAACTGTCCAGGTTTGGTGAGCTCTTGCAGATTGTAGCCTCTTGTGCCTTTTTGTAGTGGAGATGAGTGGTACCCGGGGGGTCTTCTGCTGTTGTAGACCATCCTCAAGGTTGTGCGTGTTGTGGCTTCACAAATGCTTTGCTGCACCTCGGTTGTAACGAGTGGTTATTTCAGTCAAAGTTGCTCTTCTATCAGCTTGAATCAGTCGGCCCATTCTCCTCTGACCTCCAGCATCAACGAGGCATTCCCCCCACCCCCCAGGACTGCTGCATGCTGGGTGTGTTCCCCTTGTCACACCATTCTTTGTAAACCCTAGACATGGTTATGGTGTAAATCCCAGTCACTGAGCAGATTGGCCCATCTGGCACCAACAACCATGCCACGCTCCAAATGTCTTAAATACACTTTCTTTCCCATTCTGACATTCAGTTTGGAGTTCAGGAGATGGTCTGGACCAGGACCAGGACCAGGACCACACCCCTAAATGCATTGAAGCAACTGCCATGTGATTGGTTGATTAGATAATTGCATTAATGAGAAACTGAACAGGTGTTCCCAATAATCCTTTAGGTGAATGTAAATGAGATGTTATTTGAATGAATGATGAGATGGTAGACCTGCTCCATGAAGACCAGCAGAGCCTCCCTGTTCTTCTCCCACTCGTACGCCAGCTCGCTCTGATGAGGGAACTTATCACACCCCAGGAACACTGACAGCTCCAGACAGTTGGTGTGCAGGTAGCTGAAGTCGTTCATACCTGGAGGACAATGCACACTTAAACCTGAACCCTTGTTGTCCTTCGGGTCCCGAGACACGTCCTGCTCTTGAACGCTTATCCCACTACCCTCATCTTGTCTTCTGGGGTCCCGAGACCCGTCCTGCACTAAAAACTGTATCCCACTACCCTCATCTTGTCCTCCGGGAACCTGAGACCCGTCCTGCACTAAAAACTGTATCCCACTACCCTCATCTTGTCTTCCGGGTCCCGAGACCCGTCCTGCACTAAAAACTGTATCCCACTACCCTCATCTTGTCCTCTGGGGTCCCGAGATCCTTCCTGCACTCAAACCTGTTTCCCTCTAGTCTCGTCCTCCCGGTGACCCGAGACCCGTCCTGCACGTGAACGCATATCCCACTAGCCTCAGCTCGTCCTCCGGGGTACTGAGACCCGTCCTGCACTCGAACGCATCTTGTCCTCAAGGGTCCCAGAGACCCGTTCTGCACTCAAACGCGTATCCCACTACCCTCATCTTGTCTTTCTTGGTCCCAAGACTCGTCCTGCACTAAAACACGTATCCCTCTAGTTTCGTCCTTCGGGGTCCCGAGACCCGTCTTGCACTCAAAACCGTATCCGACTAGCCTCATCTCGTTTTCCGTGGTCCAGAGATCCATCCTGCACTTGAACGCGGGTCCCAGAGACACAAAGGACAATACAAGGGTTAAGAGGTTGAACTGCTCATATTCTCCACCAGGGTGTGCTGTATACCTGCTGGAAAAGATGGTTGAACTGCACAGAAACATCTGCACCAATGCCTTGATGCCAATTTAGGATTATGTGTTAGTACGTGGAGATACGGGCCCTAAGGCGCAGGTACGTGGAGATACGGGCCCTACGGCGCAGGTACGTGGAGATACGGGCCCTACGGCGCAGGTAGGCGTGGAGATACGGGCCCTACGGCGCAGGTACGTGGAGATACGGGCCCTACGGCGCAGGTACGTGGAGATACGGGCCCTACGGCGCAGGCGTGGAGATACAGGCTCTACGGGCGTAGGTACGTGGAGATACGGGCCCTACGGCGCAGGTACGTGGAGATATGGGCCCTACAGCGTAGGTACGTGCCGTTATTTATGCTAGGCTAAAGGCGCCGCTGAAAAAGCTTTAGCTTCTGGCCTGAACTTACTTCCTGTGATCGGCTTCCACTTGGCTCGGTTCACGATGCCGTGCTGCCCGCCGGCTACGTCTCCGTGGCAGGAGCCGTGGTACGGGCTACGGCGTCATGGTCAGGTGTGTGGGGCGTAGGCAGAGACCGCCAGCCACGGAACAGGGACTCGTCTGGGATCGCACGCGTCTCTTCCTCCGGATCAGCGTACTGGTAACCGCCGCTTCTTCCTCGATCGTCCTCTTCCTCCTCTCGGTGGCCGTAACCCTGGTTGTGACCACGGGCCTACGGCGCAGGCGTGGAGTTATCTTACAGCGAAATGCGTGCCGTTATTTATGCTAGGCTTTTTTTTTTAGCTTCTGGCCTGAACGGTTTTACTTCCTGTGATCGGCTTCCACTTGGCTCGGTTCACGATGCCGTGCTGCCCGCCGGCTACGTCTCCGTGGCAGGAGCCGTGGTAGCTGTGCGTCATGGTCAGGTGTGTGGAGGCGTAGGAGACCGCCAGCCACCGGAACAGGGACTCGTCTGGGATCGCACGCATCTCTTCCTCCGGATCAGCGTACTGGTAACCGCCGCTTCTTCCTCGATCGTCCTCTTCCTCCTCTCGGTGGCCGTAACCCTGGTTGTGACCATCATAGCCCCCAGCTCGCGGTTATCAAATCCGGCTTTGTTCTTCATATCTGTTGGAAAAGGTTTTGTTCGTAGCCGCGGTTGTGACCATCATAGCTGTAATGTTACCCTACAGGCCCGGTTATCTTCGTAAAGTAGTGGTTTTTTCATGGAGTCTGCGGTTGGAGATATGCTGCGGTTTTGTTAAAAGTAGTGTTGTCTTCATAGCCGCGGTCGTAACCACGGTTGTCTTCATAGCTGGTGGAGTCTGCTTTAACATGCACGGTTGATTCTTTACATGGAGTGGTCGTAGCCATGGCCCTGCTGCTCTTCTACCGCTAAAAGTAGTGATTATTTCCCCCATGGAGTCACATCAAATCCTTCTTCTTCATACTGCTAAAAGTAGTGATTATTTAAATGGAGTCTGGTGGAGATATGCTGCCTACAGGACCATGCTAAAAAAGTAGTGATTATTTACATGGAGTCTGGTGGAGATATGCTGCTCTATACATGCTAAAAGTAGTGATTATTTACATGGAGTCTGGTGGAGATATGCTGCTCTATACATGCTAAAAGTAGTGATTATTTACATGGAGTCTGGTGGAGATATGCTGCTCTATACATGCTAAAAGTAGTGATTATTTACATGGAGTCTGGTGGGTTTGGTGATGGTGATTTCTGTTTCATGTTAAACTAAAAGGATCTTCCTCTTTAACTAAAAGGTCTATCTCTGTAGGCATCCATCCCATAATGTTGTCACACACTAAAATAATAATCTGAGTCTGTCAGCAGATGATAATGTGTAAAGCTGAACAGGAGAGATGAAGTCGTACTGTCTCTTCTGTCGGCGGGGGGGTTTCTGGCTGTCTGCAGGCTTGCTGGGGCGATAGCTGTCGTAAGGATAGGCTACGATCCTCTCCCCGCCCTGGAAGTTTGCACCCAACACAAAAGGATAGCTCTTCATCCAGGAGATTATGGCCTTGGTTTCCACGGCGATCTGGAACAAAAACAGGAAGCCAATGAATTCCCGTGTGTCTGCTGAGTGAACCACAGACCAGCCATGTCTGCTGGGACTCTTTTAATGTGTTCCTCCAACGTGGATGAATGCACATGTAGCATATAAAATATGATGTTTATTATAAAGTAACCTAGCAACAATATAAAGGCCTGCAAGTCCAGCTGAGATGAAAGATCCAAGCGTACCAAATTGCGTCATTACAAATGAGAACGATGTGATTGGTTCAGCTCTCCTCTGGCCCCGCCTAAATTAGATTCACCGATGTGATTGGCCCGCCTAAATTATTAACAGATGTGATTGGGCCGCCCACATCAGATACAGCGACGTGATTGGCCCGCCCACATCAGATACAGCAACGTGATTGGCCCGCCTACATTAGATTCACCAATGTGATTGGCCCGCCTACATCAGATACAGCAATGCGATTGGCCCCACTACATCAGATAGAGCGATGTGATTGGTGCAGCTGGTCCTCACCGAGCTGTTGGTCTCGAGGTCCTCCGGTATGGGGACGTGGTGGTTGGGGGAGAGTTTGGGGACCAGGCCTTTGTCCTCTGCGTCCCACAGGAAGCGATTCAGGTCGGGAAAGTTCTGGAAGATGTCCATGCCGTCTGCGGTGAAGTGTCCCGTGGTCCATCCACTCAGCTCGGATCCCTGCAGAGGGCAGAGGACATGAGGACAGAGGACATGGAGGACATGAGGACACAGGACATGGAGGAGGACAGAGGACATGAGGGCAGAGGACGTGAGGACAGAGGACATGAGGGCAGAAGATAGTGAGGACGTAATGACAGAGGACGTGAGGACAGAGGACATGGAGGACATGAGGGCAGAGGACATGGAGGACAGAGGACAGTGGGCAGAGGACATGACAGAGGACGTGAGGACAGAGGACATGGAGGACAGAGGACATGAGGGCAGAGGATAGAGGACGTAAGGACAGAGGACGTGAGGACAGAGGACATGGAGGACAGAGGACATGAGGGCAGAGGACGTGAGGACATGGAGGACATGAGGGCAGAGGACAGTCAAATGGAGACGTATCAGCCCAAAACCACACTTTATTATTATTATTATTATTATTACTATTATTATTATTGTTATTATTATTATTACTATTATTATTGTTATTATTATTACTATTATTACTATTATTATTATTGTTGTTATTATTATTATTGTTATTACTATTATTATTACTACTATTATTATTATTATTATTATTATTATTACTATTATTGTTATTATTACTATTATTACTATTATTATTATTGTTATTATTATTACTATTATTATTATTGTTATTATTATTACTATTATTATTATTATTATTATTATTATTATTACTATTATTATTGTTATTATTATTACTATTATTATTATTGTTATTATTATTATTATTACTATTATTACTATTATTATTATTGTTGTTATTATTATTATTATTGTTATTATTATTATTATTACTATTATTATTATTATTATTATTGTTGTTGTTGTTATTATTATTATTATTATTATTGTTGTTATTATTATTATTGTTATTATTATTATTATTATTATTATTATTATTATCATTAACATCTGACTCCCATGTGACCCCCACCGCTCTGAAGGCTTCCACGTGTCCGTCGGGGTTGAGGGAGGGGACCAGGTGGATGCGGACCCCCTCCACCAGCCGCTGGACCCGCGGGTTCCGGTCCCTGAACTCCTTACACAGGTACTGCATGAGGAGCAGCAGCAGCTCGCGGCCCACCGCCTCGTTGCCATGGAGACCGGCCGTGAAGCGCAGCTCCGGCTCGCCTGCAAGACACGGCGGCAGGTTACCCCAAATACCTCCACACTCTTTTAAAGTTAAAAAAGTAGAGTAAAAAAACTAGAAAAACGTCCAAAAGAAGATGGAAATAATCAACAAGACGCTGTAAAAAGTGAGAAAGAATTTCGGGAAAAGTTAGAAAACATCAAAAAGTGACGACAAATGTCAGAGAAAGATTCAAAAGCTTCAAAAAACAACAATAATGTCCAAAAGATCAAGAAAAGTGAAGTTATTTGTTGATTTTTTAAAGAAATTTTTGTTGTTTTCTGTTTTTAACGAGGTTTTAACTTAAGATTTCAACGGGAGACACCACGAGGGTTAACGTGCTCGCTTTGCTGTCTGATCATTTTTTAAGTAGAAACTTTGTAAAACGGGTCAAGTTTTTGGGTTGACCCCCCCACCTATTTCGTGCTCTGTGGGGTTTCCAGAGATGATCATGGCCATGATGTCCAGTCCCTTGGAGCTGCGGCCCAGGCTGTAGACGCTCGTGATGTTGGGACACTCCGCATTCACTGACTTCATCAGCTGAGATGATGGAGAAACAGTCAGTGTACAAAATATTATATTCCACCATATCTCCACCAGACTCCATGTAAATAATCACTACTTTTAGCGTGTATAGAGCAGCATATCTCCACCAGACTCCATGTAAATAATCACTACTTTTAGCGTGTATAGAGCAGCATATCTCCACCAGACTCCATGTAAATAATCACTACTTTTAGCGTGTATAGAGCAGCATATCTCCACCAGACTCCATGTAAATAATCACTACTTTTAGCGTGTATAGAGCAGCATATCTCCACCAGACTCCATGTAAATAATCACTACTTTTAGCGTGTATAGAGCAGCATATCTCCACCAGACTCCATGTAAATAATCACTACTTTTAGCATGTATAGAGCAGCATATCTCCACCAGACTCCATGTAAATAATCACTACTTTTAGCATGTATAGAGCAGCATATCTCCACCAGACTCCATGTAAATAATCACTACTTTTAGCATGTATAGAGCAGCATATCTCCATAGAGCATCGGGCATTTTTCTGTCCACCAGCATCAATCCTGATGTCTTCAAAGTTTTAAAATCTCCTACTTCTTTTTAACATCTTCCATCGTTGCGCTGCCACATGGAGCTTAGTCTTTCGTTGTCTCCACACAGGAAGACGGATGTTAGGTAATATTTGACATTTATTTTAAGCTGTTTTAAATTCAAAATGTTCAATGCCTTTTAGCTGATGTATAGACCGAACCCAGCATCCTTTCTAAAAATCTGTCCCACCAGACTCCATCGGGTAATCCATAATCACTAATCACTTTTGCGTGTTTTCGGCTGTGTGTGCAGATACTCACCTCGACCATCTCTGAGTAGCTGTGATGTCTGAACTCCAAGTAATCCACCGGAGTCACTTCATTGCGCTGGTACTGAACGTTCACAGGATCTGGTTAACAGAGGACAAATATTCATGTAGCGTTGTCTAAAATGGCATGAGGGAGGAGGGAAGGAGGGAGGGAGGGAACGAAGGAGGGAAGGAGAGAAAGGGGGAAGGAGGGAGGAAGGAAGGGAGGGAGAGGGGGGGAAGGAGGGGAGAAGGAGGAGGGAGCCCCCCCGGTCTTCACTGATTTTCAGACGTCTCTAAAGGCAGCTCATCCTTTACTGCACTTATCATGACTATTACAATGTGTGTGTGTGTGTGTGTGTGTAATATAATGTTTGTGTGACCAAGACAAATCTTTCTCTGTGTGAGTCTGAGAGAGAGAAAAAGTATTTTTGGGCCAGAGGACGTCACAAGACTCTCTGGGAGTTGTAGTTCACTGTCTGGGAGTTGTAGTTCACTGTCTGGGAGTTGTAGTTCACTGTCTGGGAGATGTAGTTCACTGTCTGGGAGATGTAGTTCACTGTCTGGGAGTTGTAGTTCACTGTCTGGGAGTTGTAGTTCACTGTCTGGGAGATGTAGTTTACTGTCTGGGAGTTGCAGTTCATTGTCTGGGAGATGTAGTTCATTGGTGCGTGTTGCTCACCGGGCACCGGGCAGCCGAGCACCTCCAGCCTCATGCACAGGGACCCGTTCCAGCTCTGAGGGAGGACCCGGACGTAGCGGGCCAGGACCGGAACCGCCAGCTGGTTCATCACCGGGGTGTCCTTATCACTGTTCCCAAAGAACAGCTGGGGGGGGGGAGAAAGAGAAGTTTAATGGTGATGTGAAGTGATTACAGCAAAGAGCCGTCTCTTGTTCCAGTTATTCTCACGTTATTCTGGTTTAATGCCCTATATATATTATTAGATATTAGATATTATTCCATATAATAACCTTATTCTGGTTTAATGTCCTATATATATTATTAGATATTAGATATTATTCCCTATAATAACCTTATTCTGGTTTAATGTCCTATATATATATTAGATATTAGATATTATTCCCTATAATAACCTTATTCTGGTTTGATGTCCTATATATATTATTAGATATTAGATATTATTCCCTATAATAACCTTATTCTGGTTTTATATCCTATATATATTATTAGATATTAGATATTATTCCCTATAATAACCTTATTCTGGTTTAATGCCCTATATATATTATTAGATATTAGATATTATTCCCTATAATAACCTTATTCTGGATCTTTTTGAGTTTGCACCTATATATATTATTAGATATTCATCCCTGAATAAAACACAGATTATTCTGGTTTAATGTGTCCTATATATGGGATTATTAGATATTAGATATTATTCCCTATAATAACCTTATTCTGGTTTAATGCCCTATATATATTATTAGATATTAGATATTATTCCCTATAATAACCTTATTCTGGTTTAAATCCTATATATATATTAGATATTAGATATTATTCCCATATAATAACCTTTTTGGTTTAATGTCCCATATATGTATATCATACTTTTATTGTATATTATTCTCCACCAGACCTCCATTCTGGTTTAATAATCCTACTTTATATATTATTAGATATTACCCTATAATAATCACCCAGTCGGTGTATAGAGCAGTGGATCGTGGTCCAGTCTCTGCATGTGTAATCACTACTTTTGAGCGCCAGGAATAGGCGCATATCTCCAAGACTCCTGAAATAAGGCAGATTTCAGCGCCCTGTTAGTAACATGCAACGGGTGTGTTTGTGTGTTTGTGTGTTTTTGTGCGTGTGTGTGTGCTCACCAGACTCATGTAAATAATCACTACTTTGTGTTATGCGCCTGTGAACTCCGACTCCATGTAAATAATCACTACTTTTAGCGTGTATAGAGCCTCTAACCAGTGGATCTTATCCTCTGAGTTTGCACACCACGCTCCACCTCCATGTCGTCTTCATCCTCTGAACCCTGGAAAACACAGATTATTATTCTAAGTGTGTGACATCATTATGGGATGGATCCCTACAGAGATAGACCTCTTAGTTAAAGAGGAAGATCCTTTTAGTTTAACATGAAACAGAAATCACCATCACCAAACCCACCAGACTCCATGTAAATAATCACTACTTTTAGCATGTATAGAGCAGCATATCTCCACCAGACTCCATGTAAATAATCACTACTTTTAGCGTGTATAGAGCAGCATATCTCCACCAGACTCCATGTAAATAATCACTACTTTTAGCGTGTATAGAGCAGCATATCTCCACCAGACTCCATGTAAATAATCACTACTTTTAGCGTGTATAGAGCAGCATATCTCCACCAGACTCCATGTAAATAATCACTACTTTTAGTGTGTATAGAGCAGCATATCTCCACCAGACTCCATGTAAATAATCACTACTTTTAGCGTGTATAGAGCAGCATATCTCCACCAGACTCCATGTAAATAATCACTACTTTTAGTGTGTATAGAGCAGCATATCTCCACCAGACTCCATGTAAATAATCACTACTTTTAGCATGTATAGAGCAGCATATCTCCACCAGACTCCATGTAAATAATCACTACTTTTAGCGTGTATAGAGCAGCATATCTCCACCAGACTCCATGTAAATAATCACTACTTTTAGCGTGTATAGAGCAGCATATCTCCACCAGACTCCATGTAAATAATCACTACTTTTAGCATGTATAGAGCAGCATATCTCCACATGTAAATGGGTGAATTAAGAGTTTATTCCAACCAGACCAGAGTGGTGATTGGTGGAACAGTGGAAAGATGAACCAAGACGGCTTTTTGTAGTTTTATTTAGTTTCTGTCCACTTTGAATGAAGTGTGTTTTACGATGATAAAAGTAGTGATTATTTACATGGAGTCTGTGGGTTTGGTGATACTTTTGATATTTAATGGACTTTGGTTAGCTGTGATTTGAGCTTTGATGTGGGTCAACGTAAACTAAACTAAGATTCATCTGCTGATAATAAGCTGCTGAAAGATTGTCAGACTTTAGAGATCGGGAACATAAACAGCTGCAGCAGCTGATGACTCAGCCATAACAGTGGTTTAAAGGTGTGGCCGGTGTTTGTCTGGAGCGGCGAGGGAGTGGTGGCTGAGACACAACACAACTACAAAGAGACACAAAGACACACAACACAACTAGAAAGAGACACAACACAACTACAAAGAGACACAAAGACACACAACACAACTAGAAAGAGACACAACACAACTACAAAGAGACACAAAGACACACAACACAACTAGACAACACAACTACAAAGAGACACAAAGACACACAACACAACTAGAAAGAGACACAACACAACTACAAAAAGACACCGGGACAAAGAGTGTATGACCCAGTCAGTGCTTGTTGAGTTGTGTGTTGTTGTTGTTGTTGTTGTTGTGCAGTTCCCGGTAAGTGCTTGTTGTGTTGTTGTGTGTTGTTGTTGTGTGTTGTTGTTGTGTAGTTCCCGGTCAGTGCTTGTTGTGTGTTGTTGTTGTTGTTGTGTGTCGTTGTTGTTGTGTACCTGCATGTTGAGGCGCGCCCTCTGCGGTGCGAAGACGTACTGAGACATGGAGGACGCTGAGAGCTGGTCCGGCTCCAACCGATGGGACTCCATCCCCAGGGGGGGACACTCTGCCACAGACACACAACACAGACACACAACATTACATCATCTGTTAGGACACTGCCACAGACACACAACACAGACACACAACATTACATCATCTGTTAGGACACTCTGCCACAGACACACAACACAGACACACAACATTACATCATCTGTTAGGACACTGCCACAGACACACAACACAGACACACAACACAGACACACAACATTACATCATCTGAGAACAACTTTGTAACATGTTTATGAATCAGTATTGGATAATTCAAATCAAAATGAATTTAAATTGAAAATAGATTATTTTGAAGATAATTTATTGTTTTAATAGATTATTTTGAAGATATTTTATTGTTTTAATAGATTATTTTGAAGATATTTATTGTTTTAATATTATTTTGAAGATATTTATTGTTTTAATAGATTATTTTGAAGATATTTATTGTTTTAATAGATGTTTTCGGCCATATTTAGCAACCTTCAGCGATGTGGTCCAGATGTGAGCAGACTTACTCTTGGGCTCTTTGAAGACTCGAGGTCTGGTCCTGGCTCGCTCCTCGGCCTCCTTCAGCTTCTGGGCTCGCTCTGGAACAAGACCCCCCCACAGCACCTCAGCGCACCATTTCACAACAACAACAACAACAACAACAACAAGAAGAAGAAGAAGAAGAAGAAGAAGAAGAAGAAGAAGAAGAAGAAGAAGAAGAAGAAGAAGAAGAAGAAGAAGAAGAAGAAGAAGAAGAAGAAGAAGAAGAAGAAGAAGAAGAAGAAGAAGAAGAAGAAGAAGAAGAAGAAGAAGAAGAAGAAGAAGAAGAAGAAGAAGAATAAGTATATTTATTTTTAACCCTCCTAACATAGTGTCCCAACAGGAGACGGAGAAGAACATAGTGTCCCAACAAGAATACGGACAACATAGTTTATTTCCCAACCCATAGTGTCCCAACAGGAGACAACATAGTGTCCCAACAGGAGACGGACAACATAGTGTCCCAACAGGAGACCATAGTTCCCAACAGGAGACAACATAGTGTCCCAACAGGATAATACCCAATAATACATAAGGAGACGGACAAATTTTTTTAACCCTGTTTTTAATAATAATAATAATAATAATAATAATAATAATGTATACTTTATTAATCCCAAGGGGAAATTATAATTGTACTGTCACATTTAACTCTCATATTGTCACACAACAGTTAAATTTATCTTATTTTTTTAAAATAAAAACATCTTTTCGTGACACTTTGAAATTTTTTCGGGGAGTTCTTTCCAAAGCATGCTGGGAAGTAACATCTGCTCAGCACACACACGCACCCATTGACGCCCATCTGCTTTGTGTTGCACAGGAAGAGACCCGTTGACCTCGGCCCTGCCTGCTGACACGGTTACATACGGGGGCTAGACCTCCCTAGGGGGTCTGGGGTACACCCCCCTCCAAGGGATCTCTTTCTTGAAAAATAAACCATTAAAGGGCCCACATTCTGAAAAAATCTCTTTTTCCTGGGATTTGGGGTTATTCTGGGTCTCTGGTGCTTCCACACGCTCGGAAAATACAATACAGAACATTTGAAAAAAAACAAAGTCTCACAAAATGTTGAAAAAAGCTGAAAAAATGCAACAAAAAACCTTCAGAAAGGCTGTTAAAGTGACAGCGTAGACTTCTTTAAATCTCCCAAAACAAACTGCGTGGAGAGAAGAATGATCAGCTGGAGAAGTAGAAACTGGAATAAACCGGGAATCTCAGCTGTTAGAGGGCCCTTTGGGGGGGGGGTCTGGGTCTCTGCTGCTGCTTCATACAAACTCAGATAAAAGCCATCCATGGTGGTCCGACTCAGATCTGGTTTCTGAATGTCCTCTGATCTGGGTTCTGAATGTCCTCTGATCTGAGTTCTGAGTGTCCTCTGATCCGGTTTCTGAATGTCCTCTGATCCGGTTTCTGAATGTCCTCTGATCCGGGTTCTGAATGTCCTCTGATCGGGTGAGCTGTCCTGGGTTCTGCCTCTGATCCGGTTTCTGAATGTCACTAGATCGAGGTGGTAACCTGATCTGGGTTCTGAATGTCCTCTGATCTCGTTCTGAATGAAAACTGACCGGTTTCCAATGTCCTCTGAGTGGACCAGAATGTCCAAAAGGTTCTGAAACCTGATCCAAACTCTGATCCGGTTTCTGAATGTCCTCTGATCAGGGTTCTGAAACCTGAATGAGTTCTTGTCCTCTGATCCGGTTTCTGAATGTCCTCTGATCCGGTTTCTGAATGTCCTCTGATCCAAACCTGAATGTTATGGTATAAGTTCTGAGTGTCCTCTGATCCAGTGTGCCAAATGTCCCTAATGTTATGGTCCTCTAAGGAGTTCTGAATGTCCCGTACATGTCCCAAACCTAATGTTCTGAATGTATAAGGTTCTGATACAGTGTGCCAAACCTAATGTTATGTTTCTGAATGTCCTCTGATCCGGGTTCTGAATGTGCCAAACCTAATGTTCTGATCCGGTTTCTGAATGTCCTCTGACCGGTACTGAATGTCTGATCCAAACCTAATGTTATGGTATGGGTTCTGAATGTCCTCTGATCAGTTCCAAACCTAATGTTATGGTATAAGAATGTCCTCTGACCGTTACAATGTCCCAAACCTAATGTTATGGTATAATGTCCTCTGACCGGTTTCTGAGTGTCCCAAACCTAATGTTATGGTATAAGGAGTGACCTACAGTGTGCCAAACCTAATGTTATGGTATAAGGAGTGACCGGACAGTGTGCCAAACCTAATGTTATGGTATAAGGAGTGACGGGTTCTACAGTGTGCCAAACCTAATGTTATGGTATAAGGAGTGACCGTACAGTGTGCCAAACCTAATGTTATGGTATAAGGAGTGACCGTACAGGGTGCCAAACCTAATGTTATGGTATAAGGAGTGACCGTACAGTGTGCCAAACCTAATGTTATGGTATAAGGAGGACCAATAGTGTGCCAAACCTAATGTTATGGTATAAGGAGTGACCGTACAGTGTGCCAAACCTAATGTTATGGTATAAGGAGTGACCGTACAGTGTGCCAAACCTAATGTTATGGTATAAGGAGTGACCGTACAGTGTGCCAAACCTAATGTTATGGTATAAGGAGTGACCGTACAGTGT
>CM049375.1:377500-380000 GCA_026937815.1 Etheostoma perlongum | reverse complement strand
GGGAATGTGGAGTACGTCTCCGTGGAGTTTAACACCGACTCCTCCACAGGAGAGTGGATGATGATAGATTAATCACATAACCCTGGTGTCGTCCTCCCGGGGCAAAAAGGGACAAAATTTGACATTTTTGTCCCTTTTTCAGACTTTCTTTTAGTTTCCACTACCACCTCCTTACTAGTTTTATACTTTTTGGAACTCATGGTCAATAACCCTCATTTATATAGAATTATTCCTAATATTAGAGTTAAAAAGTAGAAATTATGAATTATTGTGACTAAGAGTTAAGATCAGAGGAATGAAAGAGCGTTGGAAGGAATCCATTTTATGGTAATTTGGTTAAAAAGAAGCTCATATTTCAGATATAGATATTTATTAAAGGTTTAGATTTGACCCGAGGACAACAGGAGGGGTAATTTTTCTCTTTATTACCCCCCCCGACTGGGGGACTCTACATCTAGACTTTAGGCAGGTAGAGTTTGGCAGCTATCAATGTGGCTTCTAAAAAATAACAGAAAACAAATAAAATATAACTCTGAAAGCTTAATGGGATCAAAGTGCAGCCCCCCCATTGCGTCGGTGGAAGTGGAAGTGTTTAGACACACACACACACACACACACACACACACACACACACACACACACACACACACACACACACACACACACACACACACACACACACACACACACACACACACACACACAGAGTCTAGCTCAGATGAGTCTGGCCTCTCCCTCCATGTCTGGCGGCAGATCACACACTCCTGTGAAGTGCATCACACACCCACACACCCCACACACACACCCCACACACACACACACACACACACACACACACTGGGCCTGGGGGTCTAGCTCAGATGAGTCTGGCCCTCCCTCCATGTCTGGCAGGCAGATCACACACTCCTGTGAAGTGCAGCATCTGCCCCGGGTTCTTTTTTGGCAAACAGCTCCAGGCTGGGGGCTGCTGGGGGGGGGTCCAGTCCTGCAGGGTATCCCGATGGGGGGGGCCTCTCTTTCAGGAAGACATCGAGTCGGCGCAGCATCTGCTTCGGGTTCTTTTTGGCAAACAGCTCCACTTCTGAAGGGGGTGGGGGGTGGGGGGGTACAGCATAGTATCACGATGGGGGGGGGGGGTACAGCATAGTATCACGATGGGGGGGGGAATACAGCATAGTATCACGATAGGGGGGTGGGGGGGATACAGCATAGTATCGCAATATTTTCAGTGCCAATAGGCTCCAAGTATGGATCTAGTCTCGCAGCTGTGCCGGGGGGGGCAATAAAAGACAAGTTGCATCTGCATCGTCATAGCGACGTGATGATAGCGTTGTTGTTTTCCTATTAAAGCTCGATATGTCGCTATCAGCTGGAACCTGAGACTATTACAATGGACATGTGGAAACCTTGTTACCTTTGAGCACAAAGCCAGAGTCAGCGATGGTCTTCTGCTGGGTCTTCCACACCTGGTACAGGTGCAGGTACGTGGCAACGTAGAACTCATTCAGGACCCCCACCACCTGCTGACGACGGTTACACTCCCTGGAGAGACAGGAGACAGAGCATGGGTTAAAATAACACACAGAGAGACACACACACACACACACACACACACACACACACACACACACATACACACACACACACACCGAGACACACACACCGAGACACACACACATATTAAAGTAACAATCAGGCACCGTCTCCACGACTACGTTTTGGTAGAATGAGAGGGGGGAACACCAGAGCAGGGGGAATGAGAGGGAGCAGGGGGAATGAGAGGGAGCAGGGGGAATGAGAGGGAGCAGGGGGAATGAGAGGGAGCAGGGGGAATGAGAGGGAGCAGGGGGAATGAGAGGGGGAAGCAGGGGGAATGAGAGGGAGCAGGGGGAATGAGAGGGAGCAGGGGGGAAGAGTGAGAGGGAGCAGGGGGAATGAGAGGGGGACTCACTTGGACAAGGCTTCCTCTCGGAGGACCTGCAGAGCGATGCGCGTCATGTTGATCGACATCACGCTGAACGGGAAGTTCTGAAGAAGAAAATACACAAATAACAGGTCAGTGTGTGTGTGTGTGTGTGTGTGTGTGTGTGTGTGTGTGTGTGTGTGTGTGTGTGTGTGTGTGCGTGTGTGTGTGCGTGTGCGTGTGTGTCTCAGCTCTAGCCACTGAAAAGAAATAAGCTGAGCTGGGTAAAGGAAGCACCTTATAACCCTCCTGTTGTCTTCGGGTCAAATTTGACTCCTTTCCAAAAAGAAACAGCTGATACCTGAGTGGGGTGCTGTGATAACTTGTAGATGTCTCGGGCCAGAGGCAGAGTCTCCGGGTCCATCACCAGGTACAGCGAGTGCATCAGTCCCAGGAAACCAGTGCCACGCAGGTCAGTGGCCGGGTCTGCACCTGCAACACAAAGACGACGATGCAACAACACATCGAGTCCTTTGGTGTCCATGATCAGTGCGAAACACTGTCAATACTTTTAGATAAATACATTTACATGGAGTC
>CM049375.1:365000-367500 GCA_026937815.1 Etheostoma perlongum | reverse complement strand
GAGTCCGGGACCGTGGGTGGGGGACGTCTTCAGCCGGACAAGAGACAGAAGAACAGGAGTCCGGGACCGTGGATGGGGGACGTCTTCAGCTGGACAGGAGACAGTAGACAGGAGAAAAGGAGTCCGGGACCGTGGGTGGGGGACGTCTTCAGAAGGACAGGAGACAGAAGAACAGGAGTCCGGGGAGATGTGACGACATCTGAAAACTGGTTGAAAAAGAAGAACTACACTCATATCTCTTCTCCACCGAGGCGGTTCTGGTGCTGGTTCGGAGTCACGAGCATCTAATTTAGGATAATAAATGGAGTGGAGGTGGACATTTTGAAGGCAGACTAACAGGTCTTTGGCCCGTCTAGATGTGCGCCAAACCAAAAAGGTTTGGCGCACATCAGAATTCTAGCTGATAGACAGGTGTTCAAATACTTATTTGCAGCTGTATCATACAAATAAATAGTTAAAAAATCATACATTGTGATTTCTGGGTGTTTTATTTTAGATTATGTCTCTCACAGTGGACATGCACCTACGAGGACAATTTCAGACCCCTCCATGATTTCTAAGTGGGAGAACTTGCAAAATAGCAGCGTGTTCAAATACTTATTTTCCATAGTATAAAGTATACAGTGTGAGTATAAAGTATGCTGTGTGAGTATGCAGTGTGAGTATAAAGTATGTAGTGAGTATAAAGTATGCAGTATCTGTAGTATTTGTAGTAATTAAATGTCCACAATCCGCTTTGACAGCTACAACAGCGACGTGACGTCACCTAGCTAACGTCCTCCCCGTAACGTTAGCAACCAGCCGCCTAGCAACATGCTAGCTAGCGTTAGCCGCGACAGAGACGCAGCTTCTGTGTTCTTCCTGAACGTCTCACACACGCATGGCGGATGAACCCGCTAAACGAGCTATCTCATGACTATACCAGGTCTATTAAAGCAGCGTTAGCGGAGAGCTAGCCAGCTAGCTGTCAGGCTAACTAACGGGCTAGCTGTCAGGCTAATTAACGGACTAGCTAGCTGTCAGGCTAACTAACGGGCTAGCTAGCTGTCAGGCTAACTAACGGGCTAGCTAGCTGAAGCTATATTAAAGTGTAACGGGAATGTCCTCCGGCAGTGTAATAATGAATCCGCTTTAGTTTTTAAGGTTTATTTAAGACGTGGACGTGCCGTGGTCTGTCCCAGTACATTGAGAGGTATAAGACGTTTTAAAGTACCTTAGTTAGTTTGTAATGTTTCTCCCTCCAATCTCAGCGTCCCTTCCTCCGTCCGGTGCCCGAGTTTGCCTTTTCCTAGGACAGCGAAGACGATGGCCCGCCCTACTCGGCCTCTGATTGGCCAGAACTCGTTTCCTTCGTGGGTTGGATTGGTTAGATTTTCTCAATGGGGAGTAAGATTGGTCAAAGAATACCATGGTAAGCCAATCAGAGGCAGAGTAAATCAGAGTAAGGCGGGACATTCCCTCGCCATCCTAAGTCGAAGAAAAGCATCCTGGGAATTGTAGGTCCACATTTGCCTGTAGCTTCATTACGTCATTGCTTTTCTCAGTATGTGTATGTGTATGTGACCCCAATACCTGAACGATGTATTTATGCCAAATATTACACTAAAACACATTAAATATTACATTAAAACACATTAAATATTACACTAAAAACCCATTAAATATTACACTAAAAACACATCAAATATTACATTAAAAACACATTAAATATTACATTAAAACACATTAAATATTACACTAAAAGCACATTGAATATTACACTAAAAACATTAAATATTACACTAAAAACATATTAAATATTACACTAAAAACATTAAATATTACATTAAAACACATTAAATATTACACAAAAAACATCAAATATTACATTAAAAACACATTAAATATTACATTAAAAGCACATTAAATATTACACTAAAAACACATTAAATATTACACTAAAACACATTAAATATTACATTAATACACATTAAATATTACACTAAAAACACATTAAATATTACATTAAAAACACATTAAATATTACACTAAAAGCACATAAAATATTACATTAAAAACAGGTTGTTATTAATTAAATTTTATTAATTCTTCCTTCTTGCTTAGTTTCTTTCCTTCTTTCTTTCTCTGTTCGCTTGTTTCCAATGCTACGGCTCCGTTAGCTTGTTTCCAATGCTACGGCTCCGTTAGCTTGTTTTTAACGCTACGGCTCTGTTAGCTTCTTTCTAACGCTACGGCTCCGTTAGCTTGTTTCCGTTAGCTTGTTTCTAACGCTACGGCTCCGTTAGCTTGTTTTCAACGCTACGGCTCCGTTAGCTTGTTTTGTTTCACGGCTCCGTTAGCTTGTTTCTAATGCTACGGCTCCGTTAGCTTGTTTCTAACATTACGGCTCCGTTAGCTTGTTTCTAACATTACGGTCCGTTAGCTTGTTTCTCCGCTCCGTTAGCTTGTTTCTAACGCTAACGTTAGCTTGTTTCTAATGCTCCGTTAGCTTGTTTCTAAC
>CM049375.1:330000-355000 GCA_026937815.1 Etheostoma perlongum | reverse complement strand
GCAACAGCTGAGTTGGACCCAGAGAGACCATCAGACGGTCGGGTTGAGGATCTTGCCCATGAAGAGGATTTTCTCCGCATTGCGGTCGGTGATGATGACCATGAACGGACGGTTGAACTTCACAGGGTCTTCGAGAGACTCGAAAATAACTACGACGCCTGTGGCGGCGGCAGCGGTGGCGCCGGTCTCGTCCACGTCCAGCGTCGCTTGGTGCACAACCTGCAACGCAGAGTCAGTGAGACGACAGACAGATGTATGAAATAAAACATTCTGTTACTTACCTCTGAGACCGACAGTCCCTGCTCCTCTGAAATGCCTCTCAGATTTGCACGACCACCAAACATGTCCGTCATTCCCATTTCTGCCAGCACATCGTTCAGGCTGTAGGAAGCCTTGATGGAGAACTTGGGAATATAAACATTATGTCTCCTGAAACATATTGGGAAGGGGAAGACAGACATTAGTGAATCTGACTAGGGAACAACATTCATTTAGTCAAAGCCGAGTACTTTATTCAGTGTCAAACCTCCCACATATTGAAGCTTAAAATCCAGATTCTACCAACCTGGGCTCGGCCTCCATCCATTTGGAGACATGGTCCGGGGAGATGCCGTTCTCCAGCGTTGCCATGACGTCAGGCAGCATCAGCAGCATGGAGTAGGAGTTGGTGAAGGGGAGTACAAGGACCATAGTGTTCAGCTCAAGGTCTTGGTAGGTGCTAAAACTAGCTTCCACATTCATCATGAGGACCGGAACCTGGACCATGACAGTTTAACATTAAGACACAGAACGAACAATGATGCTTCATTGGACTGGGACTCGAATCCATGCAGCCCTGTCTCGTCAAAGTAATTAGGTACTTTGAACTATCAGGTTTTCCTTAATTGGGCATGAAAAATAATTTATACATCTTTTGTAAAAGAGTTCCCAACAGACCCCTGCTCCAGGTTTAGCACCACCCCGGTTAATTACTGGGACTCAAATCATTTCTTCTGAATAAAGACTGAACCTTTGTGTTCTCGTCCACGTAGAAGTCGTCCTGCTCAGTGAGGTTAGGGTCAAACTGAGTCGCCCATGTTCCTGTTAGACCACAAGCAGAAATACACAACCTTTGGTTTGATACGTGCAACTTAACCTCAGAACATGTGAGCAGATCTTCCATTATGATCTCACAGATTGACTAGATCTCATCCCCAGGACCTTACCTTTGTAGTAGATGTAGCTGAGGAGATACAAGACTGTGTGGGGATCCACGTTTCCCACCAGCTTGTCAATCTTCCCGTTGGTCTTCTCCCTCGCATACTTATTGATGGTATCAGCACTTTCTGTGGTTTTGGTGAAGTCCACATTGAACCCATCTGCGAAGTACGACTGCTTCAGGGTCTGCAGGAACTCCGGCTTTGGCTTGAAGCTGTTGTCCGTGAACACAGCGGTCCCTTTGCTGGCGTCCCCCTGGGATGGGTTGTTGGCCCCCTGGAGGAGGATCTGGAAGGCCTGGTCCACACTGGTCTGCGTCAGGAGGGCACTGTTGAAGCCCAGACCCTTGAAAAGCTGGCGGTGCGTCTCCCCCTGCGCGCCCACGGACAACGCAGCCAAGGCAGTGGACACGCAGATCGGGGAGAAGAACACGTTCTTTCCCTGTGAGTCAGCGTGAGCTGCTAGCTTCCTGTAGAGGCCGAAGGAAAACTCTCGGTTTGCTTTGTTCACCAGGGAGACGCTGTTGGCGCTGATCACCGCTGATAGGAACCAGAGACCCACGGCTGCACGCATCATCATCATCATCATCATGCACTAAGACAAAGAGCACAAGTTCAGCTCCATGGTTTTAAGGAGGGAACTGATTGGACTGGAGGGATTGTCTGTTCAGTATAATGTGAAGCTGATGAGTATGCCGGCTGTTAAGTTAGTTTTAAAGAAATCTGATTAAAGGCTGGTATTCATCAAGATGGACAACAATACTCAAACCTCTTACCAAAACTTGTGAATCTCCTAAAACAATTCCACCAGTCCCAACTCAGAAAGGCAGCCTGGCTTCTTACCTCTCCGACCAGAGAAACAACTCAATGCTAATTAGCTCAACCAAACTGGTGCAGACCCAATTAGATGTAAAGTTACTGAAGTCTAACACAAACTGTGGATGTGAGGGTGGAGAAAGCAATGACCAGAACTGAACCTCCAGCCCTCTTTAAAGGACAAAGAGCCAATCAAGCTAATGTGGACCAGGTGTAGACCAGCAATCAAGCTAATGTGGACCAGGTGTAGACCAGCACACCCCTGCCTGCCTCCTACCAGCTCACATGAGTGGGAGGGGTTATCAACATTGTTTTGTGTGTGTGTGTGGGCCTCTGATTTTGAAAAACCGAGTCAAGGCTAATTATCTCGGTTTTGTGAAATAGCCATAGGGGGCCTATTGCACAAAACTAGGATAAGGGATTAAACCGGGATATTCAAGTTATCCTGGATGAATTTAGCTTTGACTCGGTTGCACGAAACCAGATTGAGACATTGCACATTTGCCAAGCCAGGATGAACAGGTGAAACTATGTCCAGCCAGGTGTAAATAGCTGGGATAAGTACACGTTCACGGCTTTCTCACATAGACCACGGTATCCATCACAGATTTCCTGATGCAGAGATGGAGAAGACGCATGCGCCATATGTTTCACCCAATGAGCAGCAGCTTCTAATGGAAAGTAACGAGGAGGGGAAGAATATCCAAAAAGGGAAATACGGCTCAAACGGAGAGAAAAAGCCCAACATAGCGGACCGACTGAATGGGTGAGGGTGTAAAAATATCTCCTTAGCCTATAGTCACTCCACATTTTACAAAGTTGTAGGCTACACTGTGTTTTAATTGCTATAAATATGCTAGTTTCATGTTTCTGTTTTTATGTGATAAATGTGCTGGTTTTACTGTAAAGTGTCTTTGACTAGCCTACCATGTAAAGCACTATATAAATAAAATGTAGGCCTATTATTATTATTTAGCCTTTGCCTTAAAAGTGAGCAGAGGGAATTAATGTTCCTCGGGAAATGGACCCTAATGACTAGGCTTAATGTCAAACCCTTATTCACAAAACTAGAGCATGTTTTACAACCATGCACAAATCTCTATAAGCTATGTCTAATTCTTTATACAATTAATGTTCATACAGAACAATCAGAAAGGGACAACAACTAGAAAAAGAAGTAAATTACTTCAATACACGCTGTGAGCATATGTAAAACAATATTCATATTTTTTTATTCTTCTGACAAGTGACCGCACCAAAATAAAAAGATGAAGAAGCATTGTGGTGTTCCCGGTGTGATGAATGATAACTCCACTACATACGTCCTGTATATAGGCCATGTTATTGGTCCAGGGATGGGAGACTAATTGAGAAGGTTATGAAACCAAAGTAAGCTATAATAAAACAAATTAGGCCTACATATTAAGGAGTAACACAAACTGTCCTTTATTAGAGAAGGATAAGCAACAATTAATTGTGGGATTAATTAATTAACAAGTAATTGTGGGATAACAATAGTGGGAATGCTGTTCCACAGCATTCCCACTATTGTTATTCTGTTCTTTATTATTCTGCTTCTTTCTTATTCCGTACGTTTTTTGGCTCTCTCTAACTTCTGCATACTTTTACCTATTTTTACCGTTCAACTTTTACAATCTTCAGCTTTTTAAGCAGATGATGGGACTTCTTTTACTATTTTTCTACTATTTATACTTTTTAAAATATTAAGCATTTAAACAATTTTTTTAACATTAAAGTCAATGAGAGCAAGCTTCAAATCTTTCAAATCTTCTTCTGCTCCCAAAAGTTTCAGCTCCTTCATACTTTCTTCTACAGACATGGTTCAAAGTTTAAAACGTTCACAAACTATTCAGCTATCAGATCTTGGCTTTTCAGATTGATATATTTTAGATTTTTTTGTGAAAAAGCTGTGTAAGCATAGCATACGTTTTATGATTTTTCTGCCTTTATAATGGGTGTGTATTGCGTGCGGTAGAGTGGGGAGTGACATCATCAGAGTGAACGGCTTCGAAAAGATTATCTTACTCCGTTCTCTATAACTTGCTCCTACGCCAACAATTCTAACTTGTCATGGACAATTTATACATCAAAACGTAGGTATTCTTGTCTAGTTTCAGCCAATGTGCTCATTTACTGAAGTCTTCTACCAGTTAAAGAGCCTGATTGGCTGCAGCTGCCAGACCAAGAAACTGTGTGTATACTGTGCAATAGCAGCAATGACTATTGTTGCTCATACTTATTATTCCGCCTGTTTTTTGTCCCGCTACTAGTCCCGGGGCATGGTCAACACTCGCACACAAAATACATCAAAATGTGTGTAATGATCGGGAACGGTGGGCTATGACTTTTCAAAGAGATTTGCTGCGTGGTTTTCCCAAAATCGCCAAAAAACAGAATAATATCTCATAGACTTTAATGGAATTCTTCAGAAAATCGCTGAAAATGCCCCCTCTTTGGGGCCGTGCTGTATCGCCATACTTTAACGTAGAAACATGATTAAAAGTTTAAACTGAAGACAAGACTTTGGCGTTTATTGGGCTGAATGGGCGTTCAGATATCAAGCACGGTTTCTCCAAAATCACAGTTAACATATCGTCCTGTTTTCAGACCGTCTCAGATTTTCCAATGTGTGTGTATGTGGTGGATGTTGAGAGATAGGAGGGGGGGTACAGTACGGATCTCTGAAAGAGTTTTAAACAAGTGTCTCTCTCTCCTCCAGTTTTCAGTCTTCAGACATCATGGTTGGTCAAAATGTAGGAAATCTTGTGCCGGTCACAGACATGTAGCTATGGAGTCTATCGGACTTAAACTTTTAACTCTGATCGTACCAACTGCCGATAGAAACTATAAAAATAAATATCTGAATTCTTCTCTGAAGAAATCACCATAGCAACAAGGAGAAGAGGTGTCATTGGTCAGCTATCATTTTACGATGGACCACACCCACAAGACTCCATGTAAAACATTTTAGCATCTTATAACACTTCATTTAAAGTTGACAGAAACCAACTAAAACTATAAAAAGCTGTTTTTGGTCTTGTCATCTACAATTTTCCAGCCATTACAACTCTAGTGTTGGTTGAAATAAACACTTTACATGTGAAAATATGTAGGCTCTATACACGTTTTTTTTTTTTTTACTGAGACTGGTTGGTTTAGCACTAGCTACGCCATAGCAGTTTCTGGTAAACAGAAACCTCTGAAATACATTTTATAAAAAAAGTCTTTGAAACATTTTTGTATTTAACTTCTCAAAGACATTCATTCCAAACTAACCAAGTCCTACTACTTCTTAGTCATTGAAGCCAGCAATCCAGTGTCGTATCATACAGCATTTACGGTAGTTAAGACCTGCCAACTTTAAATTTTTATTTTCCTCAATTAACATTTTGATTAATTCAATTCAATTCAATTCAATTTTATTTATAGTATCAATTCATAACAGGCATTATCTCGAGACACTTTACAGATAGACCAGGTCTAGACCACACTCCAGAATTTACAAGGACCCAACAGTTCTAGTATTTTCCTACAGAGCAAGCAACAGTGCGACAGTGGCGAGGAAAAACTTCCTTTTAGGCAGAAACCTCGGTCAGACCCAGACCCAAACCCAGACCCAGACCCAGGCCCAGACCCCGACCCAGGCTCTTGGTAGGCGGTGTCTGACGACCGGTTGGGGTTACAATGAAGAGTGGCAATAACAGTCACAAAAAATAGTAGTATGTAGTAGTTCTTTGTAGTAGTTCATGGCATAGCAGGGCACTGTGCGGCGTTACAAGGCACAGCAGGACGTAGCAGGGCACAGCAGGGCATAGCAGGATGTAGCAGGGCATTGCAGGACGTGTAGCGGGACCATGGCGACAGCTGCAACCATGATTTTGGGGCCTCCCTGATCCAACAAAACACGCTGGGGGAAAAAGAACATAAGGACTCCGGGGAATGACTCCCCGGAGCTAGGTTAGTAACAAGCATTTCTGGGACATGGATGCACATAAATGGAAAGATAGAAAGATAGAGGAGAGAAGAACCTCGGTGTGTCAAAAGAAGTCCCCCAGCAGTCTAAAACTATAGCAGCATAACTAAGAGAGACAGGTTAAAGAGAGGAGCCTGGTCAGGCCAAAACTCTCCCCAACCAGATCCCATCCCTCTGTCTAGAGGAGATGGGAAGGGAGAGAGAGAAAGAGATCCATCCCTCTGTCTAGAGGAGGTGGATGAGAGAGAGAGATCCATCCCCCTGTCCAGAGGAGGTGGACGAGTGAGAGAGAGAGAGAGAGATCCATCCCTCTGTCTAGAGGAGGTGGATGAGAGAGAGAGATCCATCCCCCTGTCCAGAGGAGGTGGATGAGAGAGAGAGAGATCCATCCCTCTGTCTAGAGGAGGTGGATGAGAGAGAGAGATCCATCCCTCTGTCTAGAGGAGGTGGATGAGAGAGAGAGAGATCCATCCCTCTGTCTAGAGGAGGTGGACGAGAGAGAGAGAGACATCATCCTCCTGTCTACATCCATCCCTCTGTCTAGAGGAGGTGGATGAGAGAGAGATCCATCCCCCTGTCCAGAGGAGGTGGACGAGTGAGAGAGAGAGACAACAGTTATCTCTTTGCCTATAGCAGCGAAACTAACTATAAGCTTTGTCAAAGAGGAAAGTCTTAAGTCTACTCTTAAATGTGGAGACGGTGTCTGCCTCCTGAACCCAAACTGGAACCTGGTTCCACAGGAGAGGAGCCTGATAGCTGAACGCTCTGGTTCCCGTTCTAGAAACTCTAGGAACCACCAGTAACCCTGCATTCTGGGAGTGTAGTGCTCTTGTAGGGTAGTAAGGTACTATGAGCTCTTTAAGATAAGATGGTGCCTGACCATGAAGAGCTTTGTAGGTGAGAAGAAGGATTTTAAATTCTATTCTAGATTTTACAGGAAGCCAGTGCAGAGAAGCTAAAACAGGAGAGATGTGATCTCTTTTCCTGGTTCCTGTCAGAACATGTGCTGCAGCATTCTGGATCAGCTGAAGAGTTTTGGACTTTTTCGAGCAGCTTGATAAAGAATTGCAGTAATCCAGCCTAGAAGTAACAAATACATGGACTCATTTTTCTGCATCATTTTTAGACAGGATATTCCTGATTTTTGCAATATTACGTAGGTGAAAAAGGGGGTCCTTGAAATTTACTTTGTTAGAATTAAAAGACATGTCCTGATCAAAGATAACCCCCAAGATTCCTCACAGTGGTGCTGGAGGCCAGGGTGATGCCATCCAGAGTAACTATCTCTTTGGATAATACGTCACGGAGGTGCTTGGGCCCCAGAGCAATGATTTCAGTTTTATCTGTTTAACATTAGAAAATTACAGCTCATCCAGGTTTTAATATCCTGAAGGCACATTTGAAGTTTAGCTAACTGATTAGTTTCATCCGGTTTGATAGATATAATTGAGTATCATCTGCATAACAATGAAAGTTTATGGAGTGTTTCCTAATAATATTGCCTAAAGAAAGCATATATAGAGTGAACAGGATTGGACCGAGCACAGATCCTTGTGGGACTCCATAACTAACTTTGGCGTGCACTGAGGATTTATCGTTAACATGAACAAACTGAGATCGATCTTATAAGACTTTAACCAGCCTCGATGTCTTAACACGCCAAGGTAGACTGACCCCAAGCTGTGAGGTCAGTAAAGTTTCTGTAGAAGACAAGTCCATAAGAAAAGGGTCTTGTTTCCAAAATGTGAAGATTGTCCTGCATTAAGTACTTTCATACTTATTCATAATTATACTCAAACTATTTACTGCAGTTAACAGTCCCATGCATTTGTACTTTGTGGAATTAGTATTACTAATTGAGTAAAGCATCGTAACACCTAGAACCAGACTGGTTCCTGAAGTGGCCGTCACTGTGGACCTTAATGTATTTTTATAATCTGAGCTGTTATAAATACCAAAATGCTTATAACGGTCACATTTTATCCCTACATCGTTTTACCTTCAAATATTATATAAAAACAATTTCCACTGTCAATAAAGCAAGAGACAAAAAAGGTTTTTCAGACTCCTTTATATATGATCTACCCAGCTTAGCTGGACCCAGAGAGACCATCAGACCGTCGGGTTGAGGATCTTGCCCATGAAGAGGATTTTCTCTGCGTTGCGGTCGGTGATGAGGACCATGAATGGACGGTTGAACTTCACAGGGACTTCGATAGATGTCACTCCGACTGAGATGCCTGTGGCGGCGGCAGCGGTGGCGCCGGTCTCGTCCACGTCCAGCGTCGCTTGGTGCACAACCTGCAACGCAGAGTCAGTGAGACGACAGACGGATATGTGTGAAATAAAACATTTGTTACTTACCTCTGAGACGGCCAGTCCCTGCTCCTCTGAAATGCCTCTGAAGTTCGCATGATTACCAAACATGTCCGTCATTCCCATTTCTGCCAGCACATCGTTCAGGCTGTAGGAAGTCTTGATGGAGAACTTGGGAATATATACATTTTGTCTCCTGAAACATATGGGGGGGGGCAAACATTAAGTGAATCTGACAAGGGAACAACATTCATTAGTCAAAGCCGAGTACTTTATTCAGTGTTAAACCTCCCACATAGCGAAACATGAAAATCCAGATTCTACCAACCCGGGCTCGGCCTCCATCCATTTGGAGACATGGTCCGGGGAGATGCCGTTCTCCAGCGTTGCCATGACGTCAGGCATCATCAGCAGCATGGAGTAGGAGTTGGTGAAGGGGAGTACAAGGACCATCGTGTTCAGCTCAAGGTCTTCGTAGGTGCTGAAACTAGCCTCCACATTCATCATTAGGACCGGAACCTGGACCATGACAGTTAAACATGGAGACAAACCGAACGATGATGCTTCATTGGACTGGGACTCCTGCAGCCCTGTCTCGTCAAAAACTAATTACGGTGTTACAACTATCAGGTTTACCCCAATTGGGTATGAAAAACAACATCTTTAGTAAAGGAGTTCCCAACAGACCCCCGCTCCCAGTGTTAATTACTGGGACTCAAATAATTTCTTCTGAATAAAGACTGAACCTTTGTGTTCTCGTCCACGAAGAAGTCGTCCTGCTCGGTGAGATTAGGGTCAAACTGAGTCGTCCACGTTCCTGTTCGACCACGAGCAACACATAACCTTTGGTTTGATACGTGCAACTTAACCTCAGAATATGTGAGCAGATCTTCCATTATGACATAACAGACTGACTAGACCTCATCCCCAGGACCTTACCTTTGTAGTAGATGTAGCTGAGGAGATACAAGACTGTGTTGGGATCCACGTTTCCCACCAGCTTGTCAATCTTCCCGTTGGTCTTCTCCCCCACATACTTATTGATGGTATCAGCACTTTCTGTGGTTTTGGTGAAGTCCACATTGAACCCATCTGCGAAGTACGACTGCTTCAGGGTCTGCAGGAACGCCGACTTTGGCTTGAAGCCGTCGTCCAGAAACACGGCGGTCCCTTTGCTGGCGTCCCCCTGGGAAGGGTTGTTTGCCCCCTGGAGGAGCGTCTGGAAGGCCTGGTTCACACTGGTCTGTGTCAGGAGGGCGCTGTTGAAGCCCAGACCCCTGAAAAGCTGGCGGTGCGTCTCCCCCTGCGCGCCCACGGACAACGCAGCCAAGGCGGTGGACACGCAGATCGGGGAGAAGAAGATGTTCTGTCCCTGTGAGTCAGTGTGAGCTGCTAGCTTCCTGTAGAGGCCGAAGGAAAACTCTCGGTTGGCTTTGTTCACCAGGGAGACACTGTTGATGCTGATCACCGCTGATAGGAACCAGAGACCCAAGGTTGCACGCATCATCATGATGAACTATGACAAAAGATTACAAGTTCAGCTCCATGGTTTTAATGAGGGAACTGATTAGACCGCAGGGATTTTCTTAAGTTCAGTATAATGTGAAGCTGATGAGTATCTCGGCTGTTAAGTTATTTTTAAAGAATCTGATAAAAGGCTTTAGTCATCAAGATAGACAATACTCAACATTTTACCAAAACTTAAAAATGTGCAAAACATGTGAATCTCCCAAGACAATTCCACCAGTCCCAACTCAGAAGATAAGGCAAGGCAGCTTTATTTGTATAGCACATTTCAGCAACAGGGCAATTCAAAGTGCTTTACACAAAAAAAACAGCCTGGCTTCTTACCTCTCCGACCAGAGAAACAACTTGATGCTAATTTGCTCGACCAAACTGGTGCAGAACCAATAAAACGTAAAGTAACTGAAGTCTAACTCAAACTGTGGATGTGAGAGTGGGGAGAACAATGACCAGAACTGAACCTCCAGCCCTCTTTAAAGACAAAGAGCCAATCAAGCTAATGTGGACCAGGTGTAGACCAGCAATCAAGCTAATGTGGACCAGGTGTAGACCAGCACACCCCTGCCTGCCTCCTACCAGCTCACATGAGTGGGAGGGGTTATCAACATTGTTTTGTGTGTGTGTGTGTGCCTCTGATTTTGAAAAACCGAGTCAAGGCTAATTATCTCGGTTTAGTGAAATAGCCATCAGGTGTGTGTGTGTGTGTAATTAAGTGTGTAACAGGCCGTGCCATTCCATGCTGCAGATCAGATGGAAACTGGATGTCCTGCCCAGTTCCTGGAGGAGGAAGCCGATTGGTGCGGCGAGCTCAACTGACGGGCCAATCAAGGAGAGCCACTGAAGTCTTCCACCAGTTAAAGAGCCTGATTGGTTGCAGCTGCCAGACCAAGAAACTGTGTGCATACTGTGCAATAGCAGCAATGACTATTGTTTCTCTGAAAGTTTTTCAGTCTTCAGACATCATGGTTGGTCAAAATGTAGGAAATATTGTGCCAGTCACAGACATGTAGAAAACTAAGATATAGTAAGGGTTGTATACTGAACATCTGTACAGAAGGTTACATTACAGCTTGTTTCTCCCTGATGCTGAACATCTGTCCTGTAGGGTAACATTACAGCTTGTTTCTCCCTGATGCTGAACATCTGTCCTGTAGGGTAACATTACAGCTTGTTTCTCCCTGATGCTGAACATCTGTCCTGTAGGGTAACATTACAGCTTGTTTCTCCCTGATGCTGAACATCTGTCCTGTAGGGTAACATTACAGCTTGTTTCTACCTGATGCTGAACATCTGTCCTGTAGGGTAACATTACAGCTTGTTTCTCCCTGATGCTGAACATCTGTCCTGTAGGGTAACATTACAGCTTGTTTCTCCCTGATGCTGAACATCTGTCCTGTAGGGTAACATTACAGCTTGTTTTCCCTGATGCTGAACATCTGTCCATAACAAAGCTTGTTTCTCCCTGATGCTGAAATAAACACAGCTTGTTTCTACCTGATGCTGAACATCTGTCCTGATGTCATTACAGCTTTTTTCCCATGCTGAACATCTGTCCTTAGGGTAACATTACAGCTTTTTCTTTTGAACATCTGTCCTGTAGGGTAACATTACAGCTTGTTTCTACTGATGCTGAACATCTGTCCTGTAGGGTAACATTACAGCTTGTTTCTCCCTGATGCTGAACATCTGTCCTGTAGGGTAACATTACAGCTTGTTTCTCCCTGATGCTGAACATCTGTCCAGGGTAAATTACAGCTTGTTTTACCTGATGCTGAACATCTGTCCTGAAGGGTTCATTAATGAGAACATCTGTCCTGTAGGGTAACATTACAGCTTGTTTCACACCATCAAAGGAAAATAAACATACGACAAGTGATGTCATTTTTTTCATGCAAAGCTTGTGATTTTATTTTTATAATCATATAAAACCGTCCCTTGAAATATGGCACTCTTACTTTCTTAATCAACACACTGACGATCGGGAAAGAAAGAGACGAAGACTTCCACCAGGAAACGGGTTATGATGCAAATCCGGATTCATAATGAGAATATTAAAACAGAACAGCCCCGAACACCTGGGAGAATGCTAGAATGCTAAAGTACATCCTCCTTCCGTATGCTAAAGTACATCCTTCATCCGTATGCTAAAGTACATCCTTTACCCGTTACATCAAACTATCCAGAATCAAAAACACTTTATTCTGAAAATACAATCTGCTTCTTCAGACATCTTTATTTATATATATATATTCCGAAGAGGATAAAAACATAATTTAACATATTCAAGTAATTCTAATAGGGCTGCACAGTATATTGTTTTTAATCGTCATGGCGATATTAACCGGCGCGACACATGGGGGGGGGGACTGCAGCTGGACTTCATCAGCGAGTTCCATATTTAAGCTTTTTGATTTTAAATTTATTTTCTGCTCTCACACAACGTCTCAGACACCGAGAGGACACGGCAAGTCTCTTATTGGAAAACCTGAGGAAGGACCCCTAGACCCCTGGACCCCTAAAGCCCTGGACCCCTGAACCTCTCCACTAAATATGCACACCTTTGGGTGGAGATCCCCCCCAACATTTAGAAGAGGTAGATATAAAATATGATGGGGTTTTAGGAGATTAAATCCACTTTTTGGGGCCTTTGTGAGGCTTTTCCCCAACATTTTTATTATTATTATTTTTCTGCTGAGCAGCTTCGTCTGACAGAGTTTTAGAATCATAAATAATAACTGGAGCTGCACACGGTCTTTCTTTGTTTCTTTGTTACGGGACAAAGTCTGCATGGGAAATACAATCACCCAGGGCCCCCAACCCCACCCAGGGCCCCCAACCCCACCCAGGGCCCCCAACCCCACCCCCGAACCTACACCCATGTGCACACCTACATCTCCCACCCCGTGATGTCATATGTTGGTCATACAGTGCAGCCCTACTCCCTAATATGATGATCTGTAATAACAGCAGCTCACAGAGACCAACGAGACTAATTAACTCTTCTTCATCCAGCCGGAGGTCTGATTCCACTCACCCCCCCAACATAACGGACCAATGGGGACTAATTAACTCTACGGGGGTTGAAACTAATCAATCGGAGCGTTGATGAGTCGGGGGCGTCGCGGGACGTCACAGTGCATGCAAACAGAAAGCTGTGCAGGTGATCCTGCAGAGACCTGAGAGGTATGGTCCCTGTGGGGGGGGGACGAGTAGTCGTTCATGCAAAAATAACAGAAGGCTGTTTTCAGCCTCCAGGGTTCGATGCTGAGTCCTTTTTAAAGATGACGCCCGAGGGGCTCAGCCGGTAGAGCGGGCGCACATATACACAGATCTCACCTTCAGCTGTCCTGTCAATAAAGGCCTAAAAATGCTCAAAAAATAATCTTTAAAAAAAAAAAAAAAACAGACGATCCCCTTTACTTATTTTATTTTAGCGAGAAAATTGTTTTGAAAACCCCAAAAAATGTTCAACTCCAGGGGAAAATAAATCAATAAAGTGTTTAAATAAAACTTCCTAAATGTAAACATCGTCCAAAAAATAAAAATAAAAGTAGAGATGTTTAACGTCAAAAGCACAAACTCAACATTCAGATCTGATGATGTATTTATTATTTATTTTAGACGATGAAATATAAAAAATAAAATCTGAAATTAAGCTGAACATCTTTGGCGTTCACAGAGACTCGGGGGGGGTGAGATGTAACAACAACAGACGCTTCGTTGGATCAGAACAAACTGACCCACAATCCTGAGGGGACGCACAACGGTGGTCGGAGTCTGGTTACATCATCGCCATGGCTACGGGTCACACACACACCCCCAGAGGGAGACCCACACTCACACACGGTTTCCTGTCCCGGAGCGAGGCCGAGGTGGAGCTGTTGTAGACTACCTGACGTCTCCGTCCCGAGCAACCACGGCATTTACGAACCAAAACGAGAGCGGGGGCGAGGACGCCGGGCGAGGACATACCACGCCGGGCGAGGACATACGACGCCGGGCGAGGACATACGACGCCGGGCAAGGACATATGACGCCGGGCGAGGACATGCGTAGCGATGGGGTGCAGCCTGAGTGTCCCGCCGTGTCAGACATTATTAACACAATCACATCACACAGCTCTAAAAGACCAGGGTCCATTTACATCATGGTGATGGAAAAAAGACTTAACTAGAAAGAGAGAGATGGGGTGCAGCCTGAGTGTCAGAGAGTCAGACGTTAGAACACAATCACATCACACAGCTCTAAAAGACCAGGGGGGGTCTCGGTCCATTTACATCATGGGGGTGGAAAAAAGACTTAACAAGAGAGAGAGACAGAGACAGACAGAGACAGACAGAGAGAGAGAGAGACAGAGACAGACAGAGAGAGCAGAGAGAGAGACAGAGAGAGAGACAGAGACTCTCGCTGTGTCCATGGAAGATCTGAAGAAGAAGCCCAGCGGGCGACTCAGCGAGTTAACGAGTCCTGCTGTGTTCAGAAGGCTTTCCTCTCCAGCTGGTCCAGGACGGCCTGGACCCTCTGGACCGCGTCCCTTCGGGCCTGCCGGACCCCGTCCTGTCCCTGAGTCTCCACAGAGTCCAGCTCCAGCAGCTCCTTGGTCAGCAGCTCCTCCAGGCACCGGTAACTCTTGTCCGTCTTTCTGCCGACAAACTCGTCCACGTCCTCCTGGAGCAGGACCATCCGGGCCATGACCTGCTGGACCTTGGCCAGGCCGGGGTTCTCGCTCAGCGGGGGAGGGGCCGGGGCAGGGGCAGGGGGCGGGATTCGGCTCACCTCTCCCTGGTCTGTTGTACATTTGGGGGGGGGAGCTGATCTCGGCGGGCTTTGCACCCTGGTGGCTGAGGGAGGGGGGCGGCCGGGGTTTGGGTCCCGCCTGGGGGGCCCGTTGCTGCTGCTGGTCCTACGGAGACACATGAAACACTGCTGAGTCATTAAAGACATTACCTGATGATACTTTACACCCTAACCCTGCCCCAGAGCGGGGCGGGGGGGCAACAGTGTAGCTGCAGACTGACCTTGGGCTGGTAGGGGGGGGGCGCCCCGGTCCCGTGCCGGGCCAGGCGGGGGGGTGCGCCGGACGGACCGGGTTCCCGTAGTGGTTCTGCGGAGGCTGCTGGCCGGGCGGCCACTGCTGCGGCGCCGGGGGGGCGTACCCCCACGCGTCGGCCTGGGGGGTCGGGGGGAGCGGCTGGCCGGGGGGGTACGGGGGGTTGCCATGGCTCCCGTCGCTGTAGTGGGGGTACGCACCGGGGGGGTACCCGGGAGCCTGGAGCAGAGACACATGTAACTTAATGCCGACAGCCAATCACAGACATTATAGTAGTCCCGGTAGAAGCATGCTGCGTGCTGATTGGCTCACCGACGCCGAGGAGATTTACTCCTTATGGACTGAAATTAGGTCAAACAACAAAGCATTTACTACTAATACTAGTTCTGTAGTATGTATGTATGTATATATACACACACACACACACACACAGTATATATTTATATATATATATGCATACTTTTTATTTATTATTTATAATCGTCCATTATAAATACCGATAGATTGGGAGATGCCTAATATTGGCCGATATTTCGGTCGGGCCTACATTAGAGGGAATGTGGTCCGCCTGATTAAGTTCTGAGTTCGGTACCCAGCCCTAGAGGACCGGGTCACTTTAAATCTAACGGGGCCAAACTTCGGTACTCGAGAGCACATGACTGATAAAATGAATGAAGGACACCTTCTCACGTTGTCATGATCAAAAATAAATAAATAAATAAATCGTGATCCACATTTTCCCCGAACCGTGCGGCCTAGTCCGAGACCGGCATGTTGGGCAGAATCGAACCGCTGCAGATTTGATGCGCTCACCCCTTGGCAGTGTGGACCAGGGTAGTGATGATGTTGGTGTTGAGAGTGTGGCGGCCCCGGCGGCCCGCTGCTCTGCTCCACTGGACCGCCCGGGGTCGGGTACGGACCTGGACCCGGCCTCTGGGCCTCCGCACAGTAGAAAGGGTTGGACGGGTGGAACCCACTGGCCGGATACTGAGTCTGCGCTGGGCTGTAGACCCGTGGCCGTTTGGGTAACCTGCAGGCATCACCTGCATGGAAAGCACAAGAGATTATTATTCTAAGTGTGTGACAACATTATAGTTAAAGAGGAAGATCCTTTTAGTTTAACATGAAACAGAAATCACCATCACCAAACCCACCAGACTCCATGTAAATAATCACTACTTTTAGCGTGTATAGAGCAGCATATCTCCACCAGACTACATGTAAATAATCACTACTTTTAGCATGTATAGAGCAGCATATCTCCACCAGACTCCATGTAAATAATCACTACTTTTAGCGTGTATAGAGCAGCATATCTCCACCAGACTACATGTAAATAATCACTACTTTTAGCGTGTATAGAGCAGCATATCTCCACCAGACTACATGTAAATAATCACTACTTTTAGCGTGTATAGAGCAGTTTATTCCACCAGACCATGTAAATAATTACTTTTAACAGTGTATAGAGATATCTCCACCAGACTACATGTAAATAATCAGTTTTTTTAGCATTTATGTCCAGCATATTGAATGAACTCCATGTAAATAATCACTACTTTTGTTGTATAGAGCAGCATATTCCACCAGACTACATGTAAATAATCACTAGTTTTTTTATAGAGCAGCATATCTCCACCAGACTACATGTAAATAATCACTACTTTTAGCGTGTATAGAGAGCATATCCCAGTCCACCAGACTCCATGTAAATAATCATTACTTTAGATGTAGTATAAAAAAGCAAATATCTCCACCAGACTCCATGTAAATAATCACTACTTTTGTATAGAGCAGCATATCTCCACCAGACTCCATGTAAATAATCACTACTTTTAGTTAATGTATAGAAAAGTAAAGCATATTTCCACCAGACTTTAAAAATCACTTTTTAGCGTGTATAAGCAGCATATCTCCACATGTAAATGGGTGAATTAAGAGTTTATTCCAACCAGACCAGAGTGGTGATTGTTGGAACAGTGGAAAGATGAAAAAGAACTTTTGGTAGTTTTATTTAGTTTCTGTCCACGTTGAATGAAGTGTGTTTAACGATACTAAAAGTAGTGATTATTTACATGGAGTCTGGTGGGTTTGGTGATGGTGATTTCTGTTTCATGTTAAACTAAAAGGATCTTCCTCTTTAACTAAAAGCTCTATCTCTGTAGGGATCCATCCCATAATGTTGTCTGACACTTAGAATAATAATCTGAGTAGGCTTTTGTCTGTGTGAATGTATGGTAGTAATGTAACCGACACCGACACAGCGGCAGACTGAAAAGGTCAAAGCACTTAAAGGATAAAGACTACACTGTGGGATTTAGAGGGGGCGGTTACGTTACCTGTGGGCTGTACTGCGGCTGGACCTCTGATCCTGAGGGATAGGCGTTTGCATAGTGTCCTGAGGAATGAGACTGAGGATACCAGTAGTGTGACGGGTAACCCGGGTACTGAGAGGCGTCCTGCAAACACAGAAAACATGCTTCCTTTTAGCTTTAGTTTAACATGAAACTGACCCGAAATCCCCAAAGTCACCAGACTCCATGTAAATAATCACTACTTTTAGTGTGTATAGAGCAGCATATCTCCACCAGGCTCCATGTAAATAATGACTACTTTTAGCGTGTATAGAGCAGCATATCTCCACCAGACTCATGTAAATAATCACTACTTTTATCATCATAAAACACACTTCATTCAAAGTGGACAGAAACTAAATAAAACTACCAAAAGCCGTCTTGGTTCATCTTTCCACTGTTCCAACAATCACCACTCTGGTCTGGTTGGAATAAACTTTAATTCACCCAGTCTGGTGGAGATATGCTGCTCTATACACGCTAAAAGTAGTGATTATTTACATGGAGTCTGGTGGAGATATGCTGCTCTATACATGCTAAAAGTAGTGATTATTTACATGGAGTCTGGTGGAGATATGCTGCTCTATACACGCTAAAAGTAGTGATTATTTACATGGAGTCTGGTGGGTTTGGTTAACAACTGCAGCAGCACTGACTTTTGATTCATTGCAGACAGTTTAATAAAAACTGCATTATTATATATAAACACTGCATACAGCTAACCTAACACAGGCTGTTTGAAATTTGAGTAAAATTATTATTTGTGAAACATATAACTCAACCATTGGCAGTGTCGCGTCAAGATAAACGTGCTAAACCCGCGTGTGTACCAATAACTCTTATATAATGCCATCTACATAGCCGATATGTTTTGACCTAGGACGGCGAAGGCAGGTCCCGCCCTCCTCTCCCTCTCATTGGCTAGGACGCCTCGCCTGCTGTGGATGGATTGGTCGGCTTGAGGCTACAGCAATGTGATTTGTTGCGGGTACAGCAAGAATGTCAGGGTAAGCCAATCAGCGGCATAGAACGGCAGAGGAGGGCGGGACATTCCGTCGCTATGCTACAGGAAGAAAATACCAGCCCAACCGTTACGCAAGCTAGCTGGTTAGCAATGTGGACAAACTCAGCCCGGTTCCGAGCCCGGTTCCGCACACTTACCATGCTGTTAGCCCAGGTCCCGTTAGCGTCTTCAGAGTCAGGTTTAGGATTTGAATGCATTTGATGATTATGCATGAGCTGACGTTAAGCCCCGGCGGCCCTCCTGTTACCTGCCATCGTAAAAGACTACCGGGACTACCGGGACTACCGGGGACTACCGGGGACTACCGGGACTACCGGGGACTAACGGAGCCGCCAGTTGCCCAAATTCGTTACAACTACGTGGCCGTTTCTCCGAAATGAGTAGAGCTCGGCTGACTGTAATCAGGAACTGATTGAATGGGCTGAGCTCGGCTTCTTCTTCCAGATATTTGGCTGCAGCGTCGCCCCCTAGAGGACTGGAGACACACCGGGTTACACAGTCTATGTGGCAGGTTATTATTCTGAGTGTGTGACAACATTATGGGATGGATCCCTACAGAGATAGACCTTTTAGTTAAAGAGGAAGATCCTTTTAGTTTAACATGAAACAGAAATCACCATCACCAAACCCACCAGACTCCATGTAAATAATCACTACTTTTAGCGTGTATAGAGCAGCATATCTCTACCAGACTCCATGTAAATAATCACTACTTTTAGCGTGTATAGAGCAGCATATCTCCACCAGACTCCATGTAAATAATCACTACTTTTAGCGTGTATAGAGCAGCATATCTCCACCAGACTCCATGTAAATAATCACTACTTTTTAGTGTGTATAGAGCAGCATATCTCCACCAGACTCCATGTAAATAATCACTACTTTTAGCATGTATAGAGCAGCATATCTCCACCAGACTCCATGTAAATAATCACTACTTTTAGCGTGTATAGAGCAGCATATCTCCACCAGACTCCATGTAAATAATCACTACTTTTAGTGTGTATAGAGCAGCATATCTCCACCAGACTCCATGTAAATAATCACTACTTTTAGTGTGTATAGAGCAGCATATCTCCACATGTAAATGGGTGAATTAAGAGTTTATTCCAACCAGACCAGAGTGGTGATTGTTGGAACAGTGGAAAGATGAACCAAGACGGCTTTTAGTAGTTTAATTTAGTTTCTGTCCACTTTGAATGAAGTGTGTTTAACGATACTAAAAGTAGTGATTATTTACATGGAGTCTGGTGGATTTGGTGATGGTGATGTCGGGGCTGTTTCATGTTAAACTAAAAGGATCTTACTCTTTAACTAAAAGGTCTATCTATGTAGGGATCCATCCCATAATGTGTCAAACACTTAGAATAATAATCTGAGTAGGCTTTTGTCTGTGTGAATGTATGGTAGTAATGTAACCGACACCGACATAGCGGCAGACTGTAAAGGTCAAAGCACTTATAGGATAAAGAGTACACTGTGGGATTTTTTAGCGTGTATAGAGCAGCATATCTCCACCAGACTCCATGTAAATAATCACTACTTTTAGCGTGTATAGAGCAGCATATCTCCACCAGACTCCATGTAAATAATCACATTAGTCACAATCAATTTTTTTATTCTATCTCATTTTGCTATTTTGTATATTGTAATAATAATTTCTTTGCAATAAAAATATTTTTATTATTACATTTAATGACGGTATATAGCCTACTTGTGTAATATTGTAATAATAATGCTTTCTTGGTAATAAAGTCGCGTTGCAGGCCTACAGGGTTAATGACGTGAACAGGAAGTTGACCCCGGACGTGTATAAAGGTACTTCCTATGTTTTGAACCGTTGATGGGTGCACGGGACACGGCGCGAGGACGCAGCGGAGCAACATGAACTACGTACCGGGGACCGCGAGCCTCATCGACGACATCGACAGTAAGTCTCCAGCGGCTCCTCGTGCTCACGAAGACGGCTTACGTCTTCAGACGTGGCTCTGACGCAAACTGCGTCATTTAGCTAATTAAAGAGCAGCGGGTGTTATAACTAGTTATAGCTAGTAACTTAGTAACTAGTACATGCTAATACTGTGTGTGTGTGTGTGTGTGTGTGTGTGTGTGTGTGTGTGTGTGTGTGTGTGTGTGTGTGTGTGTGTGTGTGTGTGTGTGTGTGTGTGTGTGTGTGTGTGTGTGTGTGTGTGTGTGTGTGTGTGTGTGTGTGTGTGTGTGTGTGTGTGTACACTACGTTACATTTCAGAGAGAAATATTTTACTTTAGCTACTCTGCTACATTTTATATGTGTGTTCATGCAGAGACACACACACACACGCAGAGAGACACACACTTAGAAATGTAGCCAAGTAGAAAGTAACATAAAAAGAGTAAAGTACAAGTACCTCAACATTAGTACTGGAGTACATGTACTAGTTACATTATACAACTTTACTGTGAATGTCTGGATGACAGCTTCGTTCTGATTGGTTGGTGGCCGTGTGATGTATTGACGGCTGCGTTCTGATTGGTTGTCTCCTGCAGAGAAGCATCTGGTGCTGCTGCGCGATGGAAGAACTCTGATTGGTTACCTCCGGAGCATCGACCAGTTCGGTAAATCTCCAAAATATCTTTATTTAAATCCACGTGCAACAAAAACAAACGCAAACTCTCTTTTAATTATCTCGTGTATATATTATTATTTTATTTTTTTCCCAGTAAGATTATAATGTTCCCTGGATGGATATTAACTTTTTATTTTTTTTTTATGCTGAATGTTTTTAAACATGTTTAAAAATTTGGAAAATAATTTTAAAAAATAAAAATGTGTGTGACCAATTTTTAGGAAGCTACAGACACAGCTAGATAAAATTAGTCTGTAAGAAAGAGAATATTGTAGTTCTTCCTCTGTTGTCTTAGTTAATACCCCCCCCCTCCCCCCCCAGCCAACCTGGTGTTTCACCAGACCGTCGAGCGCATCCACGTTGGGAAGAAATTCGGAGACATCCCCCGAGGGATCTTCATCGTGAGAGGAGAGAACGTGGTGCTGCTCGGAGAGATAGTGAGTAGAGAGACCTCAGATCCAGAATCAGGGACCACTAAGGTCTATATAGAGAGACTTCAGATACAGTATTAGGGACCACTAAGGTCTATATAAAAGAGACCTCAGATACAGTATTAGGGACCACTAAGGTCTATATAAAGAGACTTCAGATACAGTATTAGGGGACCACTATGGTCTATATAAAGAGACGTCAGATACAGTATTAGGGGACCACTATGGTCTATATAAAGAGACGTCAGATACAGTATTAGGGACCACTAAGGTCTATATAAAAGAGACTTCAGATACAGTATTAGGGGACCACTAAGGTCTATATAAAAGAGACTTCAGATACAGTATTAGGGGGACCACTAAGGTCTATATAAAAGACTTCAGATACAGTATTAGGGACCACTAAGGTCTATATAAAGAGACCTCAGATACAGTATTAGGGACCACTAAGGTCTATATAAAGAGACTTCAGATACAGTATTAGGGACCACTAAGGTCTATATAAAGAGGGACCACTCTATATCAGACCAGTATTAGGGACCACTAAGGTCTATATAAAGAGACTTCAGATACAGTATTAGGGACCACTAAGGTCTATATAAAGAGACTTCAGATACAGTATTAGGGGACCACTAAGGTCTATATAAAAAGACTTCAGATACAGTATTAGGGGACCACTAAGGTCTATATAAAGAGACTTCAGATACAGTATTAGGGGACCACTAAGGTCTATATAAAGAGACTTCAGATACAGTATTAGGGACCACTAAGGTCTATATAAAGAGACTTCAGATACAGTATTAGGGGACCACTAAGGTCTATATAAAGAGACTTCAGATCAGTATTAGGGGACCACTAAGGTCTATATAAAGAGACTTCAGATACAGTATTAGGGACCACTAAGGTCTATATAAAGAGACTTCAGATACAGTATTAGGGACCACTAAGGTCTATATAAAAGAGACTTCAGATACAGTATTAGGGACCACTAAGGTCTATATAAAGAGACTTCAGATACAGTATTAGGGGGACCACTAAGGTCTATATAAAAGAGACCTCAGATACAGTATTAGGGGACCACTAAGGTCTATATAAAAGAGACTTCAGATACAGTATTAGGGACCACTAAGGTCTATATAAAAGAGACCTCAGATACAGTATTAGGGGACCACTAAGGTCTATATAAAAGAGACTTCAGATACAGTATTAGGGACCACTAAGGTCTATATAAAAGAGACTTCAGATACAGTATTAGGGGACCACTAAGGTCTATATAAAAGAGACTTCAGATACAGTATTAGGGGGACCACTAAGGTCTATATAAAAGAGACTTCAGATACAGTATTAGGGACCACTAAGGTCTATATAAAAGAGACTTCAGATACAGTATTAGGGGACCACTAAGGTCTATATAAAAAAGAGACCTCAGATACAGTATTAAGGGACCACTAAGGTCTATATAAAAGAGACTTCAGATACAGTATTAGGGACCACTAAGGTCTATATAAAAGAGACTTCAGATACAGTATTAGGGACCACTAAGGTCTATATAAAGAGACTTCAGATACAGTATTAGGGGACCACTAAGGTCTATATAAAAGAGACTTCAGATACAGTATTAGGGGACCACTAAGGTCTATATAAAAGAGACTTCAGATACAGTATTAGGGGACCACTAAGGTCTATATAAAAGAGACTTCAGATACAGTATTAGGGACCACTAAGGTCTATATAAAGAGACTTCAGATACAGTATTAGGGACCACTAAGGTCTATAAAAAAAGAGACTTCAGATACAGTATATAAAAGGGGACCACTAAGGTCTATATAAAAGAGACCTCAGATACAGTATTAAGGGACCACTAAGGTCTATATAAAAGACTTCAGATACAGTATTAGGGACCACTAAGGTCTATATAAAAGAGACTTCAGATACAGTATTAGGGACCACTAAGGTCTATATAAAGAGACTTCAGATACAGTATTAGGGACCACTAAGGTCTATATAAAGAGACTTCAGATACAGTATTAGGGGACCACTAAGGTCTATATAAAGAGACTTCAGATACAGTATTAGGGGACCACTAAGGTCTATATAAAGAGACTTCAGATACAGTATTAGGGACCACTAAGGTCTATATAAAGAGACTTCAGATACAGTATTAGGGACCACTAAGGTCTATATAAAAGAGACTTCAGATACAGTATTAGGGGACCACTAAGGTCTATATAAAGAGACTTCAGATACAGTATTAGGGACCACTAAGGTCTATATAAAAGAGACCTCAGATACAGTATTAAGGGACCACTAAGGTCTATATAAAAGACTTCAGATACAGTATTAGGGACCACTAAGGTCTATATAAAAGAGACTTCAGATACAGTATTAGGGACCACTAAGGTCTATATAAAGAGACTTCAGATACAGTATTAGGGACCACTAAGGTCTATATAAAGAGACTTTAGATACAGTATTAGGGGACCACTAAGGTCTATATAAAAGAGACTTCAGATACAGTATTAGGGACCACTAAGGTCTATATAAAGAGACTTCAGATACAGTATTACGGGACCACTAAGGTCTATATAAAGAGACTTCAGATACAGTATTAGGGACCACTAAGGTCTATATAAAAGAGACTTCAGATACAGTATTAGGGACCACTAAGGTCTATATAAAGAGACTTCAGATACAGTATTAGGGGACCACTAAGGTCTATATAAAGAGACTTCAGATACAGTATTAGGGGACCACTAAGGTCTATATAAAAGACTTCAGATACAGTATTAGGGGACCACTAAGGTCTATATAAAAGAGACTTCAGATACCCCCCCTTACTCCCAGATGAACCGGTGGTCTCTGTCTCTGCAGGACGTGGAGAAGCCCTGCGACGGGGTCCTGCAGCAGGTCTCCATCGAGGAGATCCTGGAGGAGCAGCGGCTGCAGCAGCAGGTCAAGCAGGAGACGGAGAAAGTCAAAATGGCCGCCCTGAAGGACCGGGGCCTGTCCCTCCCCAAGGCAGACAACCTGGACGAATACTGACCCCGCCCCTGAAGGACCGGGGCCTGTCCCTCCCCAAGGCAGACCTGATCCGCCCCCCTCCCAACGTTGTGTCAGACTGATGCGCTTTACGTTGGATTTGACTCCTTATGACCATGTTTTTTGTGTTTTGTGCGTTGTTGTTTTGTGAGTCTGGGTCTGCCGTAGCGGACCGTGTGAACCTGATTTGAGTCTTTGTGGTGAGACAACGATGTCGGCTGCTCTCAGTTCTTTAGGAAGAACCGTGTGTCTATGTAAGATCACTCAACGTAACGTTAGCATGTTAGCACGTTAGCACGTTAGCACGTTAGCATGTTAGCATTTATTTTCCAGCAGCACTTTTCTATTTTGTGGGACTCTAACTTCATTAAAGACTTTAGTTTTTCATCATGGAAGGCGACTGCTTTGTGTTTTAATTACTCTGATGTTCATTTTGAAGCAAATTCGGTGTCACGAGTCCATCCGTCAACGCTGAGACGCGGGGGGGGTAACGAGGCCAGGATGCAAAACGGCCGTCATCCATGTTGAAGTATTTGAACGTGAGTGAGAGATTGGGTTAGCTCGTCTAACCAGCGCACATAAAGACGCTGGTCTGAGGGGGGGGGAAACAAACTCTACAAAATGTGACAAATGTCAGAAAAAGGATAAAA